>LPNX010968698.1:318023-347287 GCA_001517045.1 Pseudotsuga menziesii
ATTTTAGAAACTAGCTAATCACACTGAAGGATTACCTGATGACTTCTACTGGAGTTGTTTTATCAGTGGTCTAAAGGATGCAATTCGCTCTGAGGTCAAAATGTTCAGTCCCAACACAATGATGGAAGCCATGGGGTTGGCTAAGTTGGTAGAAGACAATATGGCAGCCCAACATCGCTCCAAATCCTCTTTTGTTCCCTTTCAAAATATGGGTTCTCAACGACCTCCCATTCCGCCAGCTCCTCGCTCACCTCCAATCAAGCATTTGTCTGAAACAGAGATGCACGCACGCAGAGAAAAAGGGATTTGTTATAATTGTGATGAGAAATTCACTCAGGGACATCGATGTGTTCAACAAAATCTCTATCTCTTGGATGTGGATTCTCCACCTGCCTCTAAAATTGGTGAAGAAGCTCCCGATACAATGGATGCTCCGATTGACATTCAGGAGCCGCCTACTGACCCTCCATCTCAGGACGACCAGCCCGAGATATCCCTCCATGCTTTAGCTGGAGTCACTACCCCCCAAACAATGCGGGTACGTTGTTACTTCAAGAATATTCCTCTTACAATACTCATTGATTCTGGCAGCACTCATAATTTCATTGACCGTCGGATCGCCAAACAAGCTGATTTTTTTATCCATCCTTGCTCCAACTTTGAAGTCATGGTTGCCAATGGGGGCACCTTACCTTGCAAAGGGAAGTGTCGTAATGTGCGTATCTCTATGGGAGATTATAACCTCCGCTCTGACATGTTTGCCTTGACCTTAGGCGGATATGATGTGGTTTTAGGTGCTCAATGGTTGCGCACACTTGGCCCCATATTATGGGATTTTGCTGAACTTTGGATGCAGTTCTCCCCCGATGGACACAAACACACATTGAAAGGATTACAACTAGGGTCTCTCAGCATCATCAGTTCACATCGCATAGAAAAATTCCTTAAGAAGAGTTCCCATGGTGTCACCGCTCAGGTCCATTCCATTCAAATGCAACCATCAGCGACCCCCACTACTCCTTTGGATCTCCAACAAATTCTGGATCGATATACAGGTTTTTTTGTTGAACCAGTGGGACTTCCACCTTCACGACCAGAGGACCATCATATTCAGCTCCTTCCTGGAAGAATTCCTCCCAACATCAGGCCCTATCGCTACCCATTTCACCAAAAAACAAAGATTGAACTCCTTGTTAGGGACTTATTGAAGCAAGGTATTATTCGCCCAAGCACAAGTTCCTTTTCTTCACCAGTTCTTCTTGTCCGCAAAAAATATGGGTCTTGGCACCTCTGCATTGACTTCCGAGCACTTAATCACCTCACCATCAAGGATAAGTTTCCAATTCCTGTTGTTGATGAGCTTCTTGATGAGCTTCATGGTGCTCAATTTTTCTCCAAGTTGGATCTTTGCTCTGGGAATCATCAAATTTGGGTTCATGAGGATGATATCCCTAAAATAGATTTCCACACACATGATGGCCACTATGATTTTTTGGTCATGCCCTTCGGTCTCACTAATGCTCCATCCACATTCCAGGACTTGATGAATAAAATATTCCGACCCTATTTGCGGAAATTCATTCTGGTATTTTCTGATGATATCCTCGTCTACAGTAAAACATGGGCTGAACATCTCCAGCATCTGGCTCTTGTAATGCAACTTTTCTCTGATCATTATCTCCATGCCAAAAAGTCTAAATGTGTTTTTGGCCAAAAGGAAGTTGAGTATCTCGGGCACATTATCTCAGCACAAGGGGTTCGTGTGGATCCTGCCAAAATCGCTGCCATGAACAATTGGCCGCCTCCTAAGACACTCAAGAGCCTTCGTGGTTTTTTGGGGTTGACTGGCTACTACCGCAAGTTTGTCAAGGATTATGGGAATATTGCAGCTCCATTAACTGCTCTGTTGAAAAAGGATGCTTTTACATGGACACATGTTACTGAGTGTGCATTTGACAAGCTGAAACAAGCTATGTGTACTACACCTGTTCTAGCTATGCCCGATTTTTCCAAGCCCTTCACTATTGAGAGTGATGCTTGCGGCAATGGACTTGGTGCTGTTCTCCTTCAAGATGAACACCCCATTGCGTTCACCAGCAAAGCCCTTTCCCGTAATAATTTAGCTACCTCTACATATGAGAAGGAAATGATGGCTATTTTGCATGTAGTACAAAAGTGGTGACCCTACCTCTTAGGGAATCATTTCTGCATCAAGATTGATCACCAGAGTCTGAAATATTTCCTAGAACAACGTGTATCCTCCCCAGCACAACAGAAATGGGTTAGAAAACTCATGGGTTATGACTATGAGATCACTTATAGGAAGGGTAAGGACAATATTGTGGCGGATGCCTTTTCTCGCATATTTGATGACCAAGGTTCTCTTTCCACGATTTCTATGCCTGTTCCAAATTGGTTGCAATCGGTTCAACAGGGTTATGTCAATGACTCTTCATTATCTCAAATCATCCAATGCTTGGAAAACAACCCTTCTGCTGTCCCACATTACTCTTGGGATGGTGCTTCACTGAGATACAAGGGTCATCTGGTGCTTCCCCAGAACACAGCTCTTCAACAAGCTATATTCTATGAACTCCATGCTTCTCCGTCAGCTGGGCACCCTGGTTTTCTCAAAACATATGAACGGGAACGGCGCAACTTCTTTTGGCAGGGCATGAAAAGGACAATTCAAGAGATGGTGGCTGAATGTGATACCTGCCAGCGCAATAAGGGTGAAACAACACCCCTTCCGGGATTGCTCGAACCCTTGCCCATACCTACCTGGATATGGATAGATATTTCTATGGATTTCATTGAAGGGCTCCCTAAATCTGGAGGGAAGACTGTGATTTTGGTTGTGGTTGATCGCCTCTCCAAATATAGTCATTTTTGTGCTCTCATCCATCCCTATACAACCTCCTCCGTTGCTTAAATTTTCCTGGACCAGATATTTCGTCTTCATGGAATGCCTTCTTCAATTGTCTCGGATCGTGATGCGACTTTCACCAGTCATTTTTGGACAGAAATCTTTCACCACACTGGCACCAAACTAAAGATGAGTTCAGGTTATCACCCCCAAACAGATGGTCAGACTAAAATTATCAATAAATGCTTGGAAACTTATCTTCGTTGCTTCTCCTCTGAGCAACAACATCAGTGGGCAAAGTGCCTCCCTCTCGCTGAATGGTGGTACAATACCTCTTACCACACTACCTCTAAAATGACTCCATATGAAGCAGTTTATGGTCAGGCACCACTAGTTCTTCTTCCTTACACCCCCAGCAGTTCTCCAGTTCAGGCAGTTGACACGGTCCTTCGAAACCACGATGAGGTTCTTCGCATTTTGCGCGAAAATCTTCACATGGAAAGAAATCGCATGAAGCAACAAGCTGATCAGCACTGTTCTGAGCGCACTTTTGAAGCCGATGATATGTTTTTTCTTCGTCTCCAGCCTTACAAGAAATCCTCACTAAAACTCAAATGGCGTCATAAGCTCGCTCCAAAGTTCTATGGGTCATATAGGATTCTTCAGAAGATTCGGTCTGTTGCTTATAAATTGGAACTTCCGCCTTCTTCTCGCATTCATCCAGTATTTCATGTCTCTTGTCTGAAGAAAGTTCTTGCACCAACATCAAAGGCCAAACTATTTTACTAGAACTGGATAATGAAGGATCCATCTTTTTGGAGCCGAAGGCTGTCCTCAATAAGCACACTCGTCAGCTTCGCTCTCGCTCTATCACATAGGTCTTAATTCAATGGCACGGAATGCAGCCCGAGGATGCTACGTGGGAACCACTCCTTCAGATTCAGCGCCAATTTCCACATCTAAAGCTTTGAGGACAAAGCTTTTTCTAAGGGGGAGGGGATGTTAGGAACCCATGTCAATCCTTCTCTTTACCGTGTTAGTATATTGTTGTTGGATGCATATGCTTTGTAAGTCATCCCATAGTAATTGTTGATCCATAGTTTGTGTTATTGTTGTTGGGCGCATATGCTTTGTAAGCCGCCTGTAGTATTTGTTGATCCATAGTTTATATTGGCCCATGGTTTTGACCCATAGTATTGGCGCCTATTTTTAGTATATAAGTGTGTGTTGAGGCCAAGGAAGGAACCATAAAGTTATTTTGTATTGAGCTTGCTCAAAGGAGGCTTCCCCCTCAAAGTGGCCTGCGATTAATATAAAAGTGATTTTGAGTTCTGCTGGTATATCGTGTATTTTGATTAATTATTTACTGCAGGGTCCTCACAAGTGGGTGTTCATGTTATGCTAGTAAGCATAAAATAATAATGGGAGTAATGGTGCTACTTACAAGAGACGCACAAATGAGGATCACCTCATTGCCAAGCAAATCAATTTCTGTAGTAAACAGAATTGCAAATTCCTAGTGAATTTAATTACTAATGTCATTGCTTGGCTATGGAACAATCAAATTTGGATTATATTAGTCAATAAGGATTGTATTTGATAGTTTGGCTACTTGATGAATGTGCCAGAGGTACACATTGTAGGAAGATCATGTGTGATGTCCTACAAGAGCCAAAATTCATGGGGAGGTTTTCCCCTATCTTGGAAATGGGTTTCGGGTGAAACTCCATTGGACATTTTGGAAATGTCTCATCTGCACTACATGTTTGGTAAGCAACATGAGTGAGATGGTATAGATTATGTTGGTAAGATGTGTGGATATGAAATATAAAAAGGAGTTGGGATGGAAAACTGAGGGACTATCAACTAAATAAGGGAGCCCCCATTCCTCCTTAACGAAGGAATACTGCCTCAGAAAATGGATAAGTGTTCTATGACCCTAGCTAAGAATATGCATGTCAAATTGTTAAATTCAAAATGCAGAGCATGTTTTGATTTTATTTCCATTATGGCAGATTGCTTGAGTATGAATAGGGCCTACATGGCACACATTAGAAAGGGGTGCACACTTTCTCGATGTCAGATCATGAAAGGGTTTTCAATATTGATTACACCCTAGGGAGTGGACCCACTCTTGCTGTTTCAATACTTGATAGTGAATGATATGAAATATGATTACAATTTTAGAGCAATAGCACTGATGAGTTTACTCATATTGTTGTGTTGTCAAAATAAACAAATGCATTCTAGTGTTGCACACTAAATGGACAATGGCTTGGGCTCATCCTATCTTCTACTGAAGAGCACAAAGAAGGAGACATTCCTGACGTACTGAAGAGAAGAGAAGGGATTGGTTTCTTGTGTTTTATGGGGTAGTGGAATTAGAGCTCACTGCTGGAAATGAAACCTGAAAATGGTAATGGTAAAGTTTCAAGCCCAGTCAGTGTGAAGGTGTACTGGCTAGACAGTCTGATAAACCCAACTATAGGTTGGCTTGACTATGTAATTATTTGATGTTGTGGAAATTTTGGAAACGTTATAGTTATGGCTTGAATACCTATAGTATGATAAACCCAACTGTTAGCTGGCTTGGTTGGGTAGCCTGATAAACCCAGTAGTGTATTGGCTTGATTGGCTGCATCCTGATAAACCCAATTGTATATTGTCTTGGCTGGACGGTCTGATAAACCCAACTGTAGGTTGGCTTGACTGTGTTGGATATATATAAAAGGATGTTGTGAAGCATCCTGCATGCTAACCTAACATCCAAGTCCATAGGCAATCCCAAGGCTTGCAAAGTGAAGCATGACCCTATGGACCAGACAAGAAATGCACAATATAGATAAGTATTGGATTATTTTTCAATTTCTTGCTTATAATGAATATATATGTGTATATGATTTGGTTATGATATTCTAAGATCTTGTTTAAGAGATAAAAACCATTCAGAATAAAATAAACATGTGAATCTATTCAATGTTTGAATATAGGTATCGCTGGGAGCAAGGACTATGAGAGCATCCTAAGGGTGCATGTGGACATGTGACTATCCTGAAGAGCTAAAAATGAGCACTAATGAAAAAGGTGCTAGTGAGTCTGTGAAGGTCCTAGCAGCTAAGACAAACCATGTGGGGAGGCTCCATGGTTGAGAGGTCTGAAATAGACTAGAGACACTGAGTGTCATGACCAAGAGAGATTGGTCCATCATTCATGATGAAGTGAAAGAGGCTAAGAGCATGAAAACCACAGTGGTGGTGTGGGTTCCAGAATGGAACAAGACAAAGAGGGGAAAAACTGTTGCTGCTCTCTCTTTCCTTTTTGATTATATATATATATATATATATACTTATGCATTGTGAAAACAAAAGGTTTTTGAATGCGTGTATGACTGAAAATAGAATGTATGTATTTGCTTAAAGTAAATTGTGAATGCTGGAATAGTTAATTCCCTACCCAAGAATATTGGACATGAATGAGCTCATGTGCCTATTGGGAAGGCATGAAGAGTATGAAAGTCTCCTTGAAAAGACTTGGACTGTCATGCCAATTGGGCAATTAATTGACTATTTTTAATGCCTATATTGTGCTTGGTCTAACACAATTTCAATGATGCATTTCATAGGTGAGAAAAGTGAAATCCAGTAGTGCACATTGATCATGGTAGCAGACCAAAAGCTATTGGATTTAGCTAGAAGTCACCTTCAAATGATTTCCAAGACCCAAGAGAATATTGGAGAGATGGTCAAGATACAGAAAAGGTAGAATGAGATGAACCACCAGATTTTGCAAGACTCTGTTTCTTTGCAAAAGGAGGTAAAAATCCTTCTGGGAGCAATCCGTAAAAAAAAGGAAAGTGGATCAATGATGGGACATTCGTCCAAGTGATCCGTTAAGAAATTTTCTAGGCATGAATACTCAAAGGAAATTGAGCAGGTAAAGATGAAGCAGCCAACAAAATATTGGAAATGTGGAGGACATCATTACCGCCAGGATTGCCCAACGAGGGAACATAAAGAGGGTAGCAGCCACAAAGTTCCTAGACTTGGGGATGAGCCGAAAGCTAAGAACCAGCAAGAGAAGCTCGTGGAAGCCGAGGGGCTTGGTCTTGAAAGTTCAAGTAAATAATTGAACATGGGACAGATCTATAAAATTTTGAAATTCTGATGTGCAAATTGGATGTATTCCTATGTATTGGAACACCTAGCACAGTGTTATTTCAAGGGGGAGGGGACTGTAATATCCCCATTTTTTACCCCAGTTGCATTAAAAGTTACATGATGTGTATATTGTAATTAATCGTCGTGTGGAGCTAAAGGAAAAAGCCCTAGCATCAGCTTGATTGTGTTGTGTTTCGGCAATTGGGATCGATGTTGATGGTATATCGTGCTATCCGGCACATAATAGTTTCAACATCATGTAAATATGCACATTAATTAAAATGAACCTACAACTAGATATGATGGTGCAACGTTAATGAAAAGGGCATGATTTCCTAAGGTTAAGGGGGGGATTGTCTAACCCATGGGAGCCATTGGGAGATTGCCATGTGTCGACCACCCATTTAAAACTCCTAATGTTAGTTGGGAGCAGTTATGGATGGGAAGTGGTGGGTGATAGGACAGCAAGTCTTTGCCTCGTGTACACTCCACCAACAAGCTTGCTCTTCTCACATGGAGGGCATGGGGATGGTCACCACTCTCTCCACTCTTCCACTTGTTATTTCATCTTGTTTTACCTCACACGTAGGTCGTGGGTGTGTTCTCCTGCTGCGATCCTGAAGAGTAGCCTGAGAGGCATGATTTCAGCTATGTAAGTTTTCCCCTGCCGATTTGTGGTCTGTGTATGTGTTTTCCCCTATCAATGCTGGGAGTTTGGCTTCTCTCCCATTTGCGAACTGTGTAATGCTGCCATTGTTTTATTGTGAGATTTGGGGCTACTGTTCTTCCTGTAGTTTTGGGTTGTTGTGTGTGCAAGTATATTTTGGATTGTTGTCGACTTGTTTTGGCCACGCTAGGGCCAAGAACAACTCTGAATCACCTTGTTTGGCTTGAGTTGCATTCACCATCATTGGGTTGTCACCCTGTTTCCTTTGGTTTTCTTCATAGAGATATGAACTGATTTTTTTATTGCGGGTATGTAGTGATTTGTCTTCGGACTTTGTGGAGTGGGATTGAAGGCTGGGTATGCTTGAAAAGGTTGGGTTTGGGAGCCACACAAAGAGAGTTAGATGGCTGGCTTTCTTCTCCACAACCCCGAAAGAGCATTGGCAAGGGAAGTCAGGGCCTGAGGGACTGTGAAGTAGAGAAAGGACTGATTCTTGGTGTCGGGTGTGTGTGGGTGTCTTAGAAGTCAGGCTAGCTCAAGTGTAGATGTCCTTAGATTTTCCATGAGTGTACCAGTTTAGCATTCAACCTTTCCTAGCTCCTTGATGGCCTAATTAACCCAACTGTGTTGACTTGGATGTATTGTGTATCCTTAGCTATGTGTAATCCTGCTTAGTTCCTTAATCCTTGGGGAATCATGCCTAGCTCAGAGGTGGCAGTGTTGCTCAAGAGATTGATGAGCACGCTAGCCAATGGTTTGGTGGAATGTTGCAGCAACATAGCTGGTTTTAGGATGAGTTCTTACAAGATGATTATTCTTGACCATTTCATCTCTGCAGTTATATTTATTATAAATGAATAATGATGAACATGCTGATGCTCAAATATATGTTTTCTTTCGCTGTGTGTTGAGAAATTATGCATCCTTGCATTTTTTCTGTTTTAATCATTTTATTTCAGCATTATATGCATGTTCTTGTTCATGGAGTTAGTTCCCTAGACAATTGATGGTTCGGTAGCGTCCTATTCTCCAGTCGAAGGGTCGGGGACGTTACAATGAGTTCATAAGTTAAAGGGGCATGTCATGATCTTTTTGTTTCCCCTTTGACAACATCCACACTGATTGGCCAATGATCCGACAGGGAACCTTTATGGAAAGTAAATGGGTATGGTTCAACCCCTTAGGAGGGCCAATTTTTGCATATTAGGATTAAGGAATATCCGAATATGTCTAGCCTTTCCATTACTAGACCACTTCCTTTTCTTATATTGTTCC
This sequence comes from Pseudotsuga menziesii, assembly GCA_001517045.1. Lineage (NCBI taxonomy): Eukaryota > Viridiplantae > Streptophyta > Pinopsida > Pinales > Pinaceae > Pseudotsuga > Pseudotsuga menziesii. The sequence continues at coordinate 326,989 of LPNX010968698.1, forward strand.
AAGTAAATGAAAATAATCCATTTTTTTGTTCAATATTTAATAGATAGTTCTTGAAAAAATCCATGGGAGTGCACTTCCTCTATACCTTCTTTCTTTTCTTTCATGGGACCATGATGGTAGGTTTAGATCATGTCTGAGGATCTATGCCAGATCTTTGTATTTTTCTGTTTCTTTGGATAGGTTTTTCCAATATTCTGGCTTCAAATTTTGGTTAATGTTGTTACATACACAATGTTTGATTCCTCTTTTTGGAGATGTTGTTTTGTGATCCAATGGTCTCTTATAGAAACTTCAATGCTGACTGATAAGGGGTTCACTCAAGATGGAAAATTGGTCCTTCCAACTAGATTTGTTGAGTTTCCCTTTGCTTGCTTCTATATTCTATCTTTCACCTCCTCCATCATTTTTGGATTCATTTTTAATTCTTGAATGGAGATTACATCAGGGTTTGTATGCTTAATTTTCCTCTTTAGACTCTTATTTTCAGTGTCTAAAACCCTTAAATTATTTCTTTTATTGGTTGTTATTATTTCTAACTATTAAGAACAATAAATGAACAAACACATATATACTTGCATGGAGTGATTGTTTTATTACCCCTCCATCTTCTAAGAATTAATTTTTTATTCTGGAATGAATATTACATCAGTATGATATCCTTTTAGATTAGTTTTCCTTTCAAACTTCTTTTTCATTTAAGGTCCTAGATTTGTAAATCATCTACTTTTATTCATCATAGCCATTTCAGACCAATTTGGGGAGACAAACCACAAGAAATGATAAAAACATATATGTGAAATACTTACTACCACTTCCATTAAAATTTTTCGAGTTCTCACAACCCTTCTTGGTTTTAGCACTAGAGAATGTTACGAAAGAATTTTTCCTTGCATTTTGTCAACTCATGTACTGGTTGCTTAACTAGTTTTGGGAAAATCTTATGCTTCCTTACAAAAGTATTCCTTGTCACTTTTATATTAAGTCTTATTTTAAAATTGAGTTGTTATAAGTGTTTTAAGACAATGTTTTTTGTATTGTGTATGAAGATATTTTAGTCTATTGATCTCCATCCACCCAATTTCATATTTTTAGATTAAGAAGATGAAAGGACTAAAGCAGAAGAAGGCACACCTGATGGAAATACAAGTTAATGGTGGAACAATAGCCTAGAGAGTAGATTACACATATAAGTTCTTTGAGAAACAAGTTCCTATTGATGCTCTTTTCCAGAAAGATGAAATGATTGATGTTATTAGTGTCACCAAGGGTAAGGGTTATGAAGGTGTTGTTACCAGGTGGGGTGTTACTAGACTGCCCCAAAAAACTATCAAGGGTTTGTGTAAGGTTGCTTGTATTGGTGCTTAGCATCCAGCCAGGGTTTACTTTAATGTTGCTAGGGCTGGTCAAAATGGTTATCATCATTGTACTGAGATTAATAAGAAAATATACAAGATTGGCAAGGTAGATCAGGAATCCCATAAGACAATGACCAAATTTGATAGGACTGAGAAGGATATAACACCAATGGGTGGTTTTCCTCACTATGGTATTGTAAAAGATGATTACATTATGATTAGAGGTTCATGTATGGGTACAAATAAGTGAGTGGTTACTCTATGATAGTATTTTCTGAAACAAACTTCTCGTACTGCTTTAGAGGAAATCAAGTTGAAATTCATCGACACGTCCTCTAAATTTGGGCATGGGATATTCCAAACAACCCAGGAGAAGGCCAAGATTTTTGGTAAATTAAAGGCTTAGGTAATGATAGTAGTGGATGTTTCATCCATGGCTGAATATAAATTTTTTCCAGGCGGGGTTTATTTTAAGGATTATTTTGAATATTGATTTGTAGTCCTCTGTCATATATTGAATTTTTCAGATAATTATATTGGGCACTGTTTTTCATAAGCAAGCCTTGAGTTTTTATTTTTTGGATTACATAAATATTTCCATCTATTTTATTTTACAAAGCAACTACATAGAAACAACCATTTCTTTAATTGATTGATTAAGATATTAATGTAGTTTTTATCAGAACGAGTAGATTTTATGTATTAAAGGGTGGAAGACACAAAATAAAATTGCATCCGAGTGTTCTGTAGCATATAACTAAAACTACAACTCATAGCATTGAAAAATCTAAAATAACTACCCTTGCAGACACTACAAAGTTGGTTCCCAACTGAAATGAAATTTTATTGATAAAGTGGAACCAATTACTATTTATCCTAAAAAAGACTTCGAATAGAAAGACACATGAATAACATAGGACTGACTATGGAAAATTGGAGAAGTGCCCTTTGCCCAAGTTCATGACTGGATTTTCCTTCTTCTGCTTAACTGGCCGTGTAATGATTGCTTAACTGTGTGCCTAGATTTTGAGGAGGCCCACTTGCATCTCCAAATCCATTCGTTGATTTAGGGAGTCAATTGTTCTGACAGAATGTTGTTCCTGGGAACAGTTTTCCCTTTTCTCTTGCATCTCGTCTCGCTTGAGTTCATGAATCCGATCCAAAATTTCACTGACCAAGACTTTGATTTGATGCTTCAACATGGCCAATTTACGCTGCATTACCTTCATCTTGAATGAAATCCTCTTCAACCCATGCGATGGGAAATAGTCTAAGCTATTGTCACTGTTCACCATTTGCACGAAGCTAAGACTTGGAACTTGAGTCTTTGATTTTTCAAAAATTTCATGTTGAATTGGTTCAAGAACCTTCTTTCCTCCATGTTCTAATACTAGTTTTTATTATATAAATTTTCATGCTTTTCATGGTCATTGGTTAGCATGAGCAAGTGGTTTTTTCACTTTCATGTAAAACTAATTTGTATGGGGCTAATATTTTAGAACGATCTCTCAAATATTGGACTCGGAATGCTCTCTTCTTTATATTTCAAACTTCTTTAATTATAGACATTATTTAGTAAAAAATATTTATTTTCAAGCATAAGTTACACACTAGGGAGAATTTCTCTATACCTACCATGAGCATTGCATAAAAAAATGTAATATGATTGACCATCTATTATGCTAATATATTAGCCACACTTTTATTAGTTTTACTGAAATGAATTGGGTAGCATTTGAAGAATGTCTAGAGATATGCTCTAATTTTCTTGAGTAAAATAAACTAATATTACTGATCTTAAATCTATTCTATATGGGCAGGTGAATGGAAGTCTTTTTCCAGCTTCAATAATATCAACGTACTACAAACACTTGTGCTACAGTGGACTTTAAAGTGAACCAAGGGACTATGAATACAATATTGGTATCCATGGTCATGTGAAAGATGTTTCTACCAACACTCTCTTACTTGGAATGCTTACAGTAGTTCTATCAGTAGTTTATTCTGCAGTTTGTGTTGGTTCCTCAACTGCATTGCTTTCACATCCATCCTGACCAAGGGCAAGTTATTGTCATTCCAATAATGATTTCCCTTAACATTTTTTTGAGATTTGTTTAGATACTTGCTTTTTGTATGAGAAATAAACAATAAAACTTCACCCCTTAACACAGCCAAAATAGTAAATGTACAATTTTTTACTCCAAAAAAATTTCAATAACATGCAATTCAGGTCCATTTCTTTAACTTGTATCAAAGTAGTTATATAAAATGTACGGAAGCCAAACCAGGGTACAACAAATAACCCACAAAAGAAAGAAATAATTTTTATCATTGGCTTTGTTGATGCACCTTGCTTTGGCAAATTATGGGATGAAAGTTTCTTTCACCTTGATAGTTTTCCTTTGGTTTTGTTGCATGGTACTCCCTTGAGCTAAGCATGGAATTAAATTTTCCATCTTGACTTATTTGTTAGTTATCAGTCTTAGCCGTATACAGTGATATACCATTTAATATTTTTTTTCCAATTGATGTGTGCCTTTTATGGTAGAATTGTCAATATGGTTACTGACTGGAACCTTGATACTCCAATATTAGGTTTGCGCCCTTTAGAGTTCCATAATATTGAAATTTCCGAACAAAGTTGTTGTACAGTGCTAAAAAAAGTGTTAGTGGGAGATTTTATACCTCATGTGAGCTTGAGAAGCCAACATCATCCTACTTCTAGACTTATTGAGGAAGTGGAATACGCAGTTTAAATTTTGTTCTTAGAATTTAGAAGAATTTACTAGAAAGTATTATTTATCTTATGTTTCTGGAAAAAAATTTCAACTACTTCTCATAAGTTGTAGTCACTTGAATTCCCCTTGAATGTAAAAAAAGCCATCTGTAGTTCTGTAATGCAAGGAATCATTGCCTCAATATTCTCCTAAGATGTCAAGAATTTTGTTGTTTTAGGGAGAAATGTGCATACTATAAGTGAACATCATGATAGTTTTGCTGCCATTATCATATCAAGTGCCTAATTAAAGTTCATAATTCGTAAAATCAAATTATTTTGTACATGCTTATTAATGCAATCATCTTTTTTATTCTTTACCAGTTTTTGGGAATCCTTTGCTTTCATTTGATGAGATAGAGGAAGGACACAATAATACATAGAAAGATGAAGAATGGCCTATCACATATTCGTACACTTTTTTCCACGTTATTTTTTCCCTTGCTAGCATGTATTCAGCTATGCTTCTAACTCACTGAACAAGTTCAATAACATATGGTGAAAAACGCATTGGTGTTAGTTGGTATACTATTTGGGTGAGGATATGCACAGAATGGATTACAACAACACTGTACATTTGGTCTCTATTTTCTCCTCTCCTATTTCCTAATAGTGAGTTCTTTTGAAATTTTAAGCAGACATTGTTAAATCTTTAGTTGCAGAAAGTGATATCCCAAGAACATGAAGCTTATATATGCAATAAATACAAAGGAAATACCTATCTAAGAATCTTGTCTACAATTTCAAAATGGAGCCTCCACTATCGAAAAATTCCCATTTCAAGCATATGCGATTTATAGAAGGTTTTCAAAGTTATTGCATAATGATAATACATATCACATACCTTACCTTGTTTATATATTTCGTAAGTTGGAAATATCAAAATAAGTTACTTGGATGTGTGTTAAACCCAAAAAGTTCATGTAGTCTAATTGTCCTTTTTTATAAACATTAATAAAATTACATCATTGTTATGATGTTTCGATTGATTTTCTTACTTCTTCTTCACAATCCCTTTATATGGGAAAATCACTCCCCAAAAAAAATTCATAACATTGATGGTTATGATATTATATGAAAATGTTTTTGGTTGTGAGATGAAATTAATCTTATTCATATCCTTTCATGGCAAGAAATATTGCTTATAGTGGCACTAAAATAGTACACGCATTCCAATATATTTCCCTTGTCTTCTTTGAAGTATTTCTTCTACATTTTTTATATGTTGGATTTGAAAATAGTTATGTTAGTATCATTTGATATTAATAAACCTTACTTAGAGTGGCGCTCAAATAACAAAAGCATGCCAATGTTTTATCTGAGTATTCTTATATAATTTTTGTATACGTTAGATTTTGGTTGAAATACATTGTTCGGGACAACTTGGAAGTTTAAAAACTTGATCATTGCATTGAGAGTAGCTATAACAATTCTATTAAATTGTTTACTCAAGGGGGATATTGGATTTTCGAACACTGCATATGAGAGAAACAAATAAATGGTATTTGTTGCCCTAGCATATAAATGGATGGGGGTAGTGCACATGAGGGTTGTGTTGTATAAAACTTCATGTTTAGACACCAACGTTTGAGTTTGAAAGAAGAGTAAATAGGACTGAGAGATATGATATAAATGTTGTTTAAAATTCTTTGAAGGCCATCAAGAAGATTGAGGTAGTTCATGTTAGCAGGGAGGCTAAATTATGGGAGAACAGATTTGTCTCAATCTCTTCAAATTTCCTTGTAAAAGAGTCAAGGGATAATAACTAAAATTTAACTAATTGGTTATCTTCTAATTGTTGTTTCTTATAGCACATGTTTGTCCAAATATATTATAACCACCATACAACATTTTTTCTGTTCTCAAATCTTACCTTTGTCGTGGTGATTTTTTTTGGGTCTTTATTACTTTTCCTGTGGTGCACTTCTGGAGTGCCCTTGGTTCTGATAATTATTTGTATCAGTCTAGTTGTGGCCAAAGATAAAATTACAAACATGATTGAATGTTTCACACTGATTTTCATACAAAATGTGTCGACTATAATGTTGGGTATGTTTTTATTATTTCATTCAACTCTTTTTGAAATATGTGTTGAATTTCTTTTGCTTTCTTATTTTGGTAGCCTTCATCAGACTTCTATAAAAATATGTTTCATTTTACAGAATTGGATGATATGGTAGCTTATGCTTTGCAACACTCAGTCTGAAATCTTTCGCTTTCATGTATTTTTATATTGTCACTGAGAGATTGTTTTATGAATGGCAAGGTTTGCTTACCTTATTTGACTTTTACTTTGGTTGATTTCATATAATGATATTTTTGTCATATATTCAGGTATGCCAAGAGATATTCCGTAAATTGGTTGACTTAATTGTTATCACATCCATCACATAGGTATTCCATTCTCTCTGGTAACATGAATCGATATTCCAGATAGGGAGAATTGTACATAGCTCCCAATAATTAGTTTATCAAAAATACTAGTTACTCGTAAGTTGTAATAGTAATAATTATGTAGTTTGTAGATTGCTATATATCATAAATTTATTTGAATATCATCATTGTCAAGAAATAATAACTTCTTAAAGGGTTCTAGCTCAATGGTAGAGCACTTGCCTAATTATAGGTAGGAGGTTGGTGGTTCAATTCCTCCGTGCCCTATCATAAATTTGTGACTACAAAAATGACTAAATTTGCATATATACTACTATTATTAACTAATTTCCCATATCTTAGTCGTATTTAGCTTATTTATTAATATGTTATCATCTAGTAGTTTATTTAGTTGTATGTTTGGCCATTAATTTTTGCAATCAGTGACTAAATCAATGACTAAATCTGTGACTAAATCCATGACTAAATCCGTGACTAAATCAATGACTTAATCATTGACAAAATCTTTGACTATCAATGACTATCAATGACTAAATCAATGACTAATAAGTCAAGCTATTAATTACTAAGTGAAATATGACGAGCTTTAAGATAGTGGAAATTAGCTACTATTAGTCACCAACTCAAAAATAATCATTTATAGCCTGATTTTAGTCATTTTTTTAGTCATTAATTTCTCATTTTGTACTAGTGTTAGTTCAAAAAACCTTTTAGGTTTGAGAAATTATAGCCAAGTCATATTTGCTTCAAAGAAAAAGTGCATCAATGGTGGGAAGAATTGGATAGAAGGGAAGGCCACATTATGTATAAGCTCCAACAAAAGATCAAGGCGTTGAAGGAGAACACCAAGAAGTGGAACAAGGAATAATTTGGGAATATCTTCTCTAACCAAAGGAATTTGGAGTGGCGATTATAAGAGATTCAAATCCAAGGCATGAGGGAGGGATACACTATAGAACTCAAGGAAGAGGCCAACCAAACAAAATCCAAGATAGAGGAAAGATAAAATCAAGAAGAAACTTTGTCAAAAAATGAGTCCAGATTCATGTGGGTCAAGGAAGGCGAAAGGAAAAAAAAATATCCCACAAATATGCCATCCAACATTGTATTTCGAACAAGATACTAAAGATCATAAATGGGAGCGAAGAGAGTCTGGAAACAAGGGAAGAGATAGAAGAAGAATTATGTCACTTCTTTCAAGATATTATGATAGAGCCCAATAGGGATATGAGAAGGGACATCAATAGGATTACCCAACATATTCCCTCATTGGTTTCTCAAGACCAAAAAAACCTCTTGATGAAACCCATAATTATGGAGGAAGTTGAAGAGATATTTGAGTAGATATCATATGGGAAGGCTCCTTTCTTTCATCATTTATGGGATATGATCAAGAATGAAGCTTCGACAATTGTGAATTTATTCCATCATTACTTGGATATGAGAAAGAATGAGGTTTGGGTGATTGTGGAAGACTCAAGAAGGTCACAACACATTCTCCCATCCTTTAATGCCACTTTCCTCACCTAGATTCCAAAAAAGAGGGAGAATTTTCCTAGAGAATGTTCATGCCAATTGCACTTTGTAATGTTATTTACAAAGTCATGACCAAGGTAATTGCAAGAAAATTGAAGCCCATTCTTCCTAACCAAATTTCCCCTGAGAAATCAAGTTTTGTAGCAGGACATAAGATAATGGAGGGAATTCTTTCAGTCCACAAAGTGATTCACTCCCTCAAAATTGAATGATTTTTGGGAATTATGTTAAAGCTTGATATTTTGAAAGCTTATGAAAAACTAAGTTGGTATTATATTAGGGAAGTGTTGAAGATGTTTGGATTTACATAATAGTGGACTCGATGGAATATCATGCCTTATTTCGTTTGCTTTTTTGTCCATCAAGTTTAATAGGAATCTGATGGGGCGTATCAAACCCTCCAAAGGCATCAAACAAGGTGACCATATCTCCCACTACCTTTTTGTCCTAATGGAAAATATTTTAGGGAGATCCATCAAGGAAATGCAGATCAATGATGAGGTAAGAGGGATCCAAGTTCATAACGGAGTTGATCATTAATCCCACCATCAATTTGTAGATGATACCATGTTGATGGGACACCCATCAGTGAAGGAGGCATGAGCCATCAAATAGTGTCTCCTATGGTTCATGGATGCATTGGGTCTTGAGGTAAATCAAGAAAAATACCAAGTGTTCTTTTTTAACACTCCTTGGGTTACCATAACTAACATATGTCATATTCTAGGATTCTAAGAGAGCTCCCTTCCATCCAAATACCTAGGTGCTCTACTTGTGGAAACCATAGTTCAGAGAGGGTCATGGTTTGAATTGTTGGAGAAAATGTTGAAACGACTATCGAGTTTTACCTTCATGTCTCTCAATATTGTCAGTACACTGGTGTTGGTTAAATTTGTCCTTCAAGCCATGCCTATTTACTTTTTCTCGCCAATGGTCGTGCCCATATCTATGTTGAAGGAGATCAAGAATATTCAAATGAATTTTTGATAGAGTGGGGGAAATGATCAAAGGAAACTATCTCTTGTGAAATGGGACACTATTTGTGTTCCAAAAAATCATGGGGGATTTGGTTTTTGAGACCCTTAGAATATGAATTTAGTCTATGGAGCCAAAATATGGTGGACATGGGCTACCCATAGCATTGACCCATGGGATAGAATGTGGAATTGCAAGCATGATGATGGGTGGGAAGGTTCTGACCTTATTAGGTATTCATAGGATAAAATGGGGTCTCATAAATGGAAGATGGAAAATTAGAGAAGGAATTTAGTACAAGAAAACTGCTTCTAGGAAATACAAAATGGGGAGTTGGATCTGTTCTAGGAATATTCTTAGCAACAACTCTCATCTATAGGTCATTCTCTCGATGTTCCTAGACTTAGGTATGAATGTATTAATCAAATAAATATGAGGGTTGAGGATAACTGGGAGGAGGAGGGAGGGAATACTAAATTTTGAACTCGGGGCCAGGAGTCATGGTGGGAATGACTTGGCCTCCAATAAGAATTGGTCCCAATGCTAGACATCCTCCAGGACATGATAAATTAAAATCAAGATGGGGAATATAAACCTCATTGGGGCTATAGACCAAAGGGAAGTTTTTCAATTAAGGAGGCATATGAAATTTGGCTTGGTTTCAATAATCCCCTCAAGATAAGGCATGGAAGGATCTTTGGGAGGCCCAGTTATGGTCGAAAGTTTTAAAATTTTTTGGATTACAATTAAACATTGAATACTAATATGGGATAACCTTATAAAAAGAGTGTTCCAAGGAACTTACCATTGCTACTTATGCGCAAACACAGAGGAGAATCTAAACCATATCTTCGGTCAATGCCCATTATCCTTGCAATTGTGGGACAAAGGTGAGGCCGCATTTAGAAGATCGAACTGGCGGAGAGGTAAACCATATTTGACTTTGAGATAATGGGCCAAAAAACTGTTCCAAGACCCCGTCATCAACGTAATATGGAAAATATTCTTGGGATTTCTGGGATGGGAAATATGGTGAGAGAGGAATGCTAGGATCTTTAGGGAGAAATCCAACTCAAAAGTAAGGGTTTGGGAAATTATCAGAGCTAGAATGTTGGATACCACAAGAGCACAATTATGGGATAGAAAATACTAGGATTCTAGTGGTGTCTAAACCCTCATCTTGTAATCCTAGGGGATTCATGGGGCTCTACACTGTCTTAGTCGGCCTAAAACCAGGTCTCTAGATACTTCCATTCCTTCCTAATGGTCGGCTCCTCTTGATGGCTTCTTCAAGCTAAATTTTGATGGAGATTCTAAGGGAAACCCTGTACATGCAGGCTATGGTGTGACTTCTAGAGACCATGATGGGAGGATTTTGGGATTTAGCTTAGGTTTCATTGGTGTGGAAAAAAACAATGCTGTGGAGATTGAAGCTATGATCCATGGTCTGGTTATGGAACATCGTTGTTAGTTGACCCCCCTCATTATGGAAGGGGACACTAAGATTTTCTTGGACATGGCGAAGTGCATCCACAACAACATGTCATACTCCAAGGTGGTGACGAATTGGAGGTTGGAATGTCAACTCAAAAGACTATATGGCATCTTGAATTCACAGTTGGAACTATCCTTCAACCATGTACAAAGGGATTCCAATAAAGCAGAGGGTATTATGGAAACCATTATGACCCATACACATAGAAATATTGAGGCTGACTTGTGGAAAGAATTAAGTGATGGGATGACTCGTAAAAGGTGTGAAGATCAGATCATCAGGGATATGATAGATCATGCAGGGGGGCACCATGGAATCTAGTGAATGGCCTCATGATGAAATGAATAAGGTACTAGAACATCCTCTCAATAGGTGGGCTAGTATGGAGGTAAGGACTCAAGCCTTAAATGTCATTAAGGGTACATAGATCACATTCATTTGGAGGAATATGACTATAGGGAGAGCAATGAGTATTTGAGTAGGTTGATCAGAGGATCTAATGGATAGAATCCAGAGCGTTACTTTCTGGAAGTGGAATTACATCAACAAAGGCATGAGGATACTCATGGTAGATTATGGAAATTTTCTACTTAATTCTAGGAAAGTTGTCCATCTCCCTTGTCATGCTGGTAATCTTTGTTGCATGCATATTGTGGTGTTTCTGTTAAAAAGGGGAATATTATTAAATGCAAATTTGTCATGGATGGTGGTGCTGAGGGTTGTGTTGGGAGCATGGCCAAGAGGAGAAGGGTGGAAGGGGGGAGTTGCACGGATGAAGGAAGGAACACTATGAGGGCCCAGAAAAGAGCAGTTTAGGAAGTGAGATACTTTAAACTAGGTCTACCTTTAGTTTCTCAAAATGAGATGGAGGAGACACAATTAGAGATATGGAAGAATTTAGATGGGGAGCAACTTTAGAAAGAAAGGACAGAATTAAAGGATTGGGTGATGGACCTAGGTAACAATGCTATTTATATTGGGATTTATGAGAGAGTTGTTACAAGTCTATTGGATAATGAAGAATCTCATGGGGCATGTTCTGTGGAGAAAATAAAGAAGGAAGAAGGGGATGAGGTTCCTGTTCAATTCTGGAGGTCTCACCATGATGAAACCAATGAGTTGAATTAGATGTTGGACGCCATTATATTTGTTCTGGGGGATCACTAGTAAACGCTTCATCATATACATACTGAGGGTTTTCCAGCTGGTTTCCTGTCTGTCTCCATGATCCTTCGTCATTCCCACCTGGAATATGAGGTCATGTATGTTCTATCTTGGTTGGATTTTATATATGAGTATGTTCAAGTTTCTATTATATATTGGGTTGATAATAGGGTTGGGGTTAATTGTTTACAGTTTAGTATCAACATGTTTAAGTATTCCTTCCCAGTTAAGTATGTATTGATTGTTTGGATAAATGTCAAGAGGAACCAGGATTCAATATTTCTGATAAGGGATAGTGTGGGGATTTTGAGGATTCAGGCTCCATGTGGGTTTCTGAAGCTTCTGCTCCACATTTATGGTCTGAAGCAAGTTTGTTGTAGTTTTTCCTATTTTATACAATACAAAACTTCCTTACTTTCCAACAAAAACACAAAAAATTATATTAATCATTTTGCCATAAATTTTGGCACTTGCATATTTTTGTGGTTAGATTATTGGAAATATCATGAAGATATACACAATGTTTATGTTATGATGTTGTATGTGCATATATATATATATATATATATATATATATATAGATNATATATTCTTTTCATTTTGAAAATATAGAAAATGAATATTTGGGCCATGATCAATACCTCAAGCCACCTTATAGGCCCTATAAAGAGGATATTTCACCTCCAATGGTATATTGATGGCTTTAAGATATTTTGCACAGTAGGGATGGATCTTGAGGAGTTGAACATTGTAAGGAGAAAAATTAAGGAAATCATACTCTAAATGAAGCTTATAGAGCTCATGGTCCTTTAACAAGACCTCAAACCACAACACAAGCCCTCTAAAGGGAATATTTTTCCTCCAAGTGGAATATGGTTGGTATTATAATATATTAGAAAATAGGCATGGGTCTCAAGTTCTTAACAATGAAATTGTGTCTGATGGGGGAGGGAGTTGTAAGGTCCTTAGTCCCTAGATGAACTATCAAGAGGTCAGGGGCCATGAACAACGTCACACAAATTAAAAAAATCCTAGCATTGAAGATCCATGTTTGTAGAGTTGAAATGGGTGCCATTAACATGTTTCATGTGTTAGGGATGGATCTCAAGGCCTTGACCATTCTTGGAGGAAAAAATTAGTAAATATGTTCCTAAATTAAGGTTCTTGAGCTAATGGCCAGTAATCAAGACCTCAAACCACAACACATACCCTCAAAATTGGATCTTAAAACTACAAGTTGGATATGGGTGCAATTAGGAGTTTTATGTAGTAGGTATGAAGCTCATGAGATTGAGCTTGGTCAAGGGGGGAAACAAGGAATATTCCATAAATGGATTTTTGGGGACCACTAGCCATGAACTTGACCTCATACAACAACAAAAACACTTTAGAGGTGATATTTAACCTCCATGTGGAATATTGTTACCATTATGAGGTCTTCCATGCGAAGGATGGGTCTCAAGGCATTGGCCAAGGTTATTGAATGAAAATAAGGCACTTGGTCCTTAGATGAAGACTTTAGGGATCAAGGGCCATAAACAATGGCATAAACCACATAATATGTCTGTTATGATATGGTATCGTTTTCCTTTGTAGTGAGATATGGGTACCATTATGATGTTTTCTGTATTTGAGATTGATCTTCAGGCCTTTACGACAACTGGTTGAGACATAGGGAATTAGACACCAAATAAAGATTCTTGGGCTAATGGACTAGCCCTGAAATACAATATGGACCCTTTAAAGGGGATATTTGGCATACAAGTGGGATATAGGTGACATTAGGATCTTTTGCATGATAGGGATGGGTATCAGGGCCTTGACCATGATTAGGGAAGGAAAATAAGGTTTTTAGTCCCTAATTGAACCTTATAGGTATATGATACATGAAAGATTCCTCAAAACACAAAAAAAAACACTAGATACAACGATATTATTTATGTTTTGGTGGGATATTAACATCATCAAGAGAATTCTACATATTGGACATTATAGTTTTGACCTTAATTATTGTCAATGGAGGAAAATATAGGTAGTGGGATCTAAATTAATCTTATAGGGGATATAGTAATAAACCTTGAACCATCGCACAAACCCTCGAGATGGAATCTTTGACCTTTGAATGAGATACTTGATTCATTAGAATTTTTTAGAGACATGAATGGGTCTTTGGACCTTTACCCTCTTCATTGGAGAAAGCAAAGTGTCTTAGGACCTAAATGAGGCTTTTTTGGCTCATGGGACATCAAAAAATATTTGAACACTACACATACCCTTAAAGAAGATATTTGATGTTTGATTGGGATATGGGTACCTTTACGAATTTTTTGGTACCAAGAATGGGCTGTGGGTCTAATCCATGGTAAGGAGAGGAAGTAAAGAGCCTTAAGTTGTATATTAAATATCTATTTAATGAATGGGTCCTCAAAGAACCACATAAGGAAAATAAAAGGGATCTTTGACCTTCGAGTAGGATATGGGAACCAATAAGAGGTTTTGAATTAGGAATAGATATTGTGGTTTTGACCATGGTTAAGAAAGGAAGAAAATGGCCATATAACATATATATATTCTAGGGATTATGGTACAAAAGGAGGTTTTTACCCACTAAACATTCCATTTAGATGGGATATTTAAGTACCAAGTGGGATATAACCACCATTGGGAGATTTTGTTCACCAAGGATGGATGTTAGGGTGTTAACCATGGTCATATGGGAGGCATTACAAGTATTTCTACATTACATGATTCTCGATACATTGTTCATGGTCCGAGTATGGAAACTAATTCTTTAGGGACTAAAATATGTTTTTAAGGCTCATGGACCATGCATAGGGTCTGAAAACACAACACAAGCCCTATAAATGTAATCTTTATCCCACTAGCGATTGGTATCAAGGCCCTAACCATGTCTCAAGAAAAACCACTAGTGTCTTGGCACCTAACTAATGGTATTTTTAGGGCTCATGTAACATTCATGGAGATCCTATAAAGGAACTATTTAGCACATTAGTCTAATCTGGGAACCATTATGAGGTTTGATGCACTAGGATGGGTCTCATGTTCCTATAAAAGGAATTTCTATCTTTGAGTTGGTAATATATTTATTCATATATTCTCAAATAATTCAGAATAAACCCATCATTTCTAAAATAACCTACATATTGAATAATTGATAAATATATTGATGATTTACATTGATAATGAAAGTCGTATTAATAGGCCTTCTGGGTGACTATTCACCAAGAGACGTGTCTCTTAATTGACTTTTAATTTATTAATTGTTTATATTTATTTAATTATTGTTATTATTTATGTTTGTTACATTGCCTCTTTCTTAGAAAGGATTTGTCCTCAAATCCTTATAATGTGGTCGCATCGTTCCTTATGGTGTTGTAGCTTAAAAAACATGTCGATGCAAAATTCTAAGTGTAGACCATAACTTCTGATATGTTGATGGATCAATCAATCCCAAATTGATTTGTTGCTGATTATTGGGATTCCCTACTGATCCATCGTCAGGAGCTTTCATTACATTAGTACCATTATTTTTCAACAATTCCCACTTTCTAGGATACTGGTTTATATGGTTGGGGTGTCGATAGGGAATTTTAACAATGTTATTTTCTTTCACGGGCATCATCTTTTGAGCATTGATATTTGTTGGATTCTTTATTTTCATTCCTTGAGTTTTTAATGTTTCGTTCTGTATATTTTCCAACTTGTTTTCTAATTGTATGTTATCATTTTTAAACTTTTTAATCAATTTTACTTGTAATTTTTTGTCATCTTTGGACTTCTTAAGTTTCTCCTTAAGATCTTCATTATGATTTCTGATGTAGCTATTTTCTTCCTACTTGTCTAAAAAATTTCCTTCAATGTCTTTAGTAGAGTGTTCTGCCTTCTGACTATTTTTCAACTTCTTAAATTTTGTGACTAGTGTCTTGATATGGTTCTTTAATCTGAAATTTTTTTCGGTGTTATTGGATAACGTGATTTTGACAATTGCATTATCCAATTTGTTGGTTTTTTAGTGTCATTCTCCTTCTATTGGAGTTCACTAATCTGTTTTTGAAGTTGACCTATCTCTGCTTCTTGAATTTCTAATGTTCTATGGACTTGCGCCAATTCAGTATCTTTGTCCATAATGAGCTTGTTTAAATGCCTTATTTCTTTTCCCAATTCGTTATCACTTCCATATGGTGATTTGTCGTCATTTTTTGACTTTCTGATATGGTATTCGAAGTTTTGATTGTGAACTTTTAAACAAGATGTGTATCTCTTCTGGTTATTTCCAGCTGTCGATTTTTATTTTTTAAGCGATAATTTTCATCGTCTCTTATTCATTCTAACAATTCATTTGTCTTAACCTAAATTTGTAGATGTTTATTGGTCACCATATATTGTGCTAACTCTTTGAATGTTGCTTGTAACTGGGACATAATCACTAAATATGTGTTTACCATAGTTCCGATTACGACTTCACTTCAATTATCTTCTTTTATTTGACAATAAATATGGACAAAGGTGTAATAATCCCTGATCTAGTTCTTGGAGAAATTTTGACTTTTCCCTTTTTTGGTATTTCCTCTCTTCTTTATATTTATTAATCACTTTCGTTTTGTTTTTTGTCATTTTTTTCCCAATAGTTATTAAAATCAATAACTATATGTATAATAATAATAATATATGTTATTACAATTAATAACACTATTTTGAATATTTGGGATTGATTAATTTATAATAATCAGTGTTATTATTATAAATTAATATATATGAAGTTTAGAAAAATCGAATTTTAAAAATTCAATATTAATAATATGAATATTATTGTGTAATATTGAATTTATTAAGAAGTTGAAAAATAGTCGGAAGGCAGAACACTCTACTAAAGACATTGAAGGAAAACTTTTAAACAAGCAGGAAGAAAATAGATGCTTTAGAAATCACAATGAATATCTTAAGGAGCAACTTAAGAATTCAGAAGATGACAAAAAACCGCAAGTAGAATTGTGCACCATTTCAAGGTTTTTTGCATTATAAATGGCTATCAAGGCCCTCACAATAGTCTAAGGATTAAAATCAATGATTCTAAACATTGGATAGTCCATTTTATTCGTTGGAAAATAGAAATGTATATAAATGTGAAAATTTTAAAATAATAAATATGTATATCTCTCTCAGATCTTTTTATCATTCCAAAGATAATGAAAAACAAAGGTGAAGGTAATTTTTTTTAACAAAATGCCATCTTTGAAATGCCAAAGTTGAGAAGGGTTTGCATTTATTTATATATTTTAATAATGTGTGCATGATATGGAATCCACATGTGGGTGAATCCATGAAGATGAGTCACACTTATTGGCCAAAAGTGACTATGAAAATTCAAGTTTTTACTGGTTTATTAAATTGAATCTCTAAAAACTCATATATGCCTTGTGAATTCCAACACCCAACAACAACAACAACAAAAATTGTAGGAGATTATGTTGTTTTTCGACCTATATTTAAAAAATATATATTGTTTAATATGTCAGAATGCATTTAATAATAGGATTGTTCTTGTAAATGTCATGAAAAGTTAACAAGTAGTTTATGTGCACGTAAAACAATTTATTGATAAATGTATAGTTTTTGAAAAAAATATATATGAACATAATCTACACAAAAATGCACTAGGGAGCACATATATCTTTTTAAATTTATGTGGAAAATTTTATATATATATATATAAATTTTCA
Organism: Pseudotsuga menziesii; assembly: GCA_001517045.1. Taxonomy (NCBI): domain Eukaryota; kingdom Viridiplantae; phylum Streptophyta; class Pinopsida; order Pinales; family Pinaceae; genus Pseudotsuga; species Pseudotsuga menziesii. The sequence goes on from LPNX010968698.1 coordinate 344,425, forward strand.
GATCAAACTGTTGAAATTTTTAATCGTATTTTGTACACATGTGTGTGTATGTAAACTTTTTTTTATTGGATACAAAAATTGGAGAACAAAAAATACCCTTTTGAAGAGCATGCGCTGTTCTGGGGCATATACATTTTTTAAACTTTTTTGGTTGTGTACTTTTTACGTTAATGACTTTTCTTTGTTTTGATTTGAAGTTGTGGACATGGTTTTTAAATGTAAGTTTGAAGATCAATTAAAGAAAATATCATATGAACTCAAAAACTAGTAAATTATATGCCAATGGATAGACGTTTCATTGACGAATTTATTGGTATGAAGTTCGACACCTAAGGTGCATCCTAGGATAGAGTTTATACAGGGTAACCATGGGAGTAAAATTAAAATTGCAGAAAAGAGGGATAAAAGCTTGTTTTAAAAGCCCTCGATCGATCTATTAGGCTTGATCGAGGTGTTAAAAACCCTCTATCAAGGTTTTGGGTGGATTTTTAAATATCTCGATTGAGGGTTTGAATGTGGTTAAGCTGAAAGCTCAATAGAGATTTTCTGAAATAAATATTAAAAAAAAAAACATGTGGGTTATGAGTTAAGGAGATCAATATAGCTTTTGAAAGCATGATCTAGGTTTTTGAAAAAGCTTGATCTAGATTTTAAAAGCTTGATCTAGCTTTTAAGAAAAGCTAGACTGAAGGTTAAGAAAACCATCGATTGAGTTATCTATCTCAATCGAGAGTTTTTTCAACCCTCATTTGACCTTATGAAAATAACTCGATGGACCGATTTGTTAATCCCTTTATCAAACTTTCAAAATCTCGATCGAGGGATTAACAAAGCAATTGATTGAGCTTTCAGATGCTTGATTGGAGGATTAACAAAGCACTCATTCGAGCTCACTTTTTATCATTCTCACACCATCGACTTGCTAAATAGTGTTACCCATCTTCATGGGATCACCCATGGATTATTCCCACATTGTGTTCTTTAACGTATATGCATTCTATAACATGCATGTACATTTTTTTCTTTAAAATTGGTAATAGTGGTTCCACTCACCAACGTGTTTTGTTTGAAGTTATCTTTGGCATGATGACCCGAGTAGATTAAACTACAACAATAACAAAACCTTCATTTTTTTAAATCCCTTTTATTATCTCCAATTCTCACATTATTTTAAAGTAGGATACACAGATCCATGGCTAATGAAAGTACACACAGTTCTAAGTATACAATTTCCAAATATGAAAGTTACTATATATTTTTTCTCTATTTATTTGTCTTAACACATATCGTAATTTTAAAATATAAACATCTTTTGTTTGTTATATAAAATATTATCGCCTCACCCATTAAAAAAATGAAATGCCACAAAAATATAAAGTATAATGTAAAATTTAAATGAAATGTTTGAATGTTAAGGCCTTCAAACCTTGGACTAATGCTTTACCTTGTAATTTTAAGGCTATGTTGACTTTTTTTCTTATTATACCTGCCTCAGCAGGTATATTGTAATCCATCGAAGTCAAACTCCTTTGACTTTGGGTATTAAGTGGTGTCTTTTGATGCAGCTTTAAAAAATCAAAACCTGTTTTCCAAAGTATGACATAGGGGTTTGCAAAATATTTTTTTTAATTTTGTTAAAAAGCTATTTTTGTAAACCTCTGATTGGTGGATAGGAGATGATGTCAACATTGGAGTTTGGTATCTGGTTTTCACTTGACACATGGATACTATGACATCAGCATTTATTGTATTTTATTATTATGTTATTATTTGACTTTATTCCGGAGCCAAAATTTGACTTCAATCAACGGATACCAAAACACACAAATTTCGTTTTGTATCACGCCACAGCATCGGTCTTTATGCCTCAAGCAATAGATCGCACAACACAGTTCCTTCACACTATCTTCAACACAGCAATGCGTCCTTCAACTTTGGACAACAGCGTCTCCACATAGGTCCCACAACTTTCACAACCGAGCAGCGATCACAAGCGGCAGATCTTTCAGAACTCGTCTTCACACAGACCTCGCTAATCAACACAATATCCAGCAAATAGCTATCACCAGCAAACAACAAGCTATTCTCAACAAACAGTTTAACAGCAATATGGTGATACCAACTTAGAAATTAGAGCATTTAGTCCTTGCGATGAGTCATACCCACTTCAGTCGAACCTAGTTTCGATTTCATCAATCAAACATCCACTGCCCAAGGTTTCACTGCTGAAAAAGATCACAAGCTGATGGATAATCCCGTCTTATGGGTATTGCAAGATCCGAGTCAATCTGTAGGTTTCCCTACCGAAAAATTGATGCCATGGTCGGGCCAAGTATCTGACAAGTCCGTGTCAGATACATTCTCAGACTTTTCAAGCAATGTTTGTGATTATAATTCTATAATGACGAATCCATCCATGTACAGACTGGGACCCTGCCTTTCTTCTCTGTTGTACTCCTAAAGATCTCTAGACCAGGATTTGCTGGACAATGCAGGCACTAATTGCATGAATGGAACTACTCAATACTAGGATAATACTGAGAATAATAATAATGATATGAGGACGAGTAGCAGGAGCAGCAGCTGCAATAGTAGCACCGCCAATCTTGAGGTCAATAATGGCACCGCCTTCGGCCATTTTTGGGGATTCGGTGAGCGATTAGATGCATCTGACATCACCTCCGAAAATGAGCGAAAGGCTCCACTATTTTTGGAGAAAGCAGAGACCGAATACGCTGTTAAGTGGTCTGAAATGTTGCCTCTATTTTCAAGCCACACGCAGGAGGAGACATTGCCAATGTATATTACAACAAACTCCAAGTCTCAAGATCTAGTCTCTACTAGTAACATAAATAACCATAAC
>LPNX010968698.1:348267-389138 GCA_001517045.1 Pseudotsuga menziesii
AGCATTCAAAATTTCCATAAATAAAAATTACATATTGTGTAATAAAATTTTATTTACCAGATTTTATATTCAAATTATTATGAGGGTGCCTCAAATCATCCTTCCAAGTCAACATATTATTGTTTTTCGATATTTACAATGCCATTGGTGCATTATGAGAAATGATAATTTGCTTGCATTCACCCTGCATTCACCAAACTTATTTGTTTTTAAATATAAAAAGATATAGGGTGATTCCATGAAGGTGCATAACACTTTTTTGCCAAATTTGGCGATGAAAACCTGATTTTTACTCATGTGCTAGATAGAAGCCCTCGAAACGCATATATGCCATGTGAATTTCGACTTGTAGTAAAAAAAAACAAATTGTAGAATATTATGTTAGCTTCCCAATTATATTTTTATAAAAATATCCCGATGTCATTTAATGTGTGAAAATTTTCATTTAATGAACTGTGTGACCTTAAAAATTTGAAAAACTTAATAAGTGGCTCATGTCCAACCCCAATAATTCAATATTACATTAATAATTTAAAAGAATATATATGAGCATGATCTACACAAAATGCACTATGGTTTGCATATTTTTTTGCTAATTTATTTCACAATATACAATTATTTATTATTTTTCAAAAGTGACCAGATCCGATTTCAACATCATTTTATACACATGTGTGTCCATCCCATCTTTTTTTTCACTATTTTCAAAATTTGAAAAAACAAAGATACCCTTTTGAAGAGGACGCATCAATGTGTGGGCTGTGCATTTTTTAGAAATTTTTGGATTTTTATTTTTTACCCTGCAGATTTTTCTTTGAGCCGCTTCGAAGTTGTTGTCAGGTTTTCTAAGTGTAAGTTTTAGAACTAATTAAAAAAAAACCCATATGAATGCCAAAATGCATGCATGATACCTAAATGGATAGAGGATTCGGTGATGAATCTATCGATATGAGCTATGCTCAGTTTCGACCTAGAGGTATACGCATGGTTTACACCCCTATAAGACACAGAGAAACATTGATTTTCCTGTAAGAGGACTACTTCTCTATTTTTCAGGCCCTCGAGGTCTGGAGCTCGATCGAGGTATTTAAATGCCTCGGTTGAGATTTTAACGAAAGGTCAATCGAGGGTTTATTAGACCCTTGATCGAGGGTCTAATAAACCCTCGATCGAGCTTCCGTTAAAACCTCGATCGAGCTACCATTAAGTTCTCAAAGAATAAAACTTTGTACATGACTACCAAGGTGGGTTTTATATGCATGCTCACCACGTTTATATTTAGTAAAAAAAATTGAGGAACAGTGATCAAATTTGAAGGGTGGGTCTTAATTTCAAATGGAAGGTAATTTATTATTGGAGCCCTTCTGAGATGAAGGGTAATATAAGTAATTGTACTTAGATTGACAAGTATAAATTACGTAAACCATTCACCAAAAAAATGCAAAAAATAAATATTGTCCTTTCAATTTTTTATAATTGAGCACCCTTTAATGTTTACATGAAAAAATGATATATTTTGAACAAAACTTAGTTTAAACGCATTAAGTTTTCATATGTGTATCATTAATTTTACAGTTCAGTAACATAACAACTAATTTATTGTATTTTTTTTAAGCACATTTCATTATACAAAAAAATCTACTTAGACTATGCCCTAACCATATTGAGGCATCCAAGTGCAATCCAAGTGCAATCCAAGCTTGAGAGATCTAAGAATGATAAGGAATTAGCACCTAACAGAAAATAATACACAACTCAGAAAACATCAAAAAAAAATTCCTACATACCAAGCAAAGCTAGCATAATTAGGGTCAGGGCATTAAAATTTTTTGTTCAACACTTGTCGTGAAAGCATACATGTATGAGATGGAGGGGAAATGGAATGAATCCTAAGTCAATTGAATCCTTGCAACACACTACATGTTCGAGTCTCAACAATCTGCCTTTTAAATTGAACCAAAATACCAAAAGAAGTTTATTAAAGGCTGGATTTGAGAAAGTTCTAAGTGTGAGTAATTAAGGGCTCGTGGCTCAAATTTTTTTTGTGTTTTGTAGCAGTCCACGATTCAATGAATCGATAGTCACAGGTCATAATTTAAGTTATTTAATGAAAACATCTAATGTGTATACCTCTATGTCGAAACCGTTTTCCATGCCAATGTAGGCCACTACCCTCTTTATTGTCTTACCAAAAGGCATGAAAATGAGGAAGAAGACCATGGCATAGATACAATAAACCCTTCAATGCATCCTGTCATGTTAACTAAAAAATTTAACCAATAGTTGTGAAACCGGTGAAGCCGGGGATTCATTTTTGGGCTTTAACAATAATTTTAGAGTCCGTGAACTACGTGCATTTAATTTTTTTATGCTTATACTCAAGTTGTATCATGGTGTGTTTTCATTAGAATTCAACATCTATCTTGTTTATGTCATCAATGGTTGGTAAAGAATTTCAACATCATTTGATTCCTATCATCAATATACCTAATGTGTATACAATGTAGTACATAAATGTAGTGAGAGGTTTTAAATACTAAAAATACTTTGCTCCTTCGTATATAATTTTTAATTTTAAAAAACTAAAATTATGTGATATGACTTTGAATACACTAATTTTTATCTTAATTGTCATGTTCTATTCCGCCCTGGGCTTTGGGATTTAAATATCTAGCCTGAGGATCTATATCGTAGGTATATCGTAGTCCTGGGAATCCAAGTCAAGTGGACACAACTCACTTAAGTTCATCTCATCAACTGAATTGCATGAATCATTGTCATAGTATTGTTTTTGCATTGAACCATTAAGGAGAACATTGATGCATGCAATTCAGTTGATGAGTTGAACTTAAGGCGAGTTGTGTCCACTCGATCTTGATTCTCAAGACTACGATATACCTATGATATAGATCTTCTGGACATATATTTAAAGCCTAGATCCCAGGGTGGAATAGAACAGAACGATTAAGACAAAATTTAGTGTTAAATTCAGATTCATATCACATAATTATAGTTTTTTAAAATTAGAAATTATATACAAAGGAGTAAAGTATTTTTAGTACCTTTAGAGAGATGAAAATGTGAGCATGAAAAAAAAATATGACATCATTTCCTTGGGTTTTATCAATGTCCATTGTTTACTCTTCAAAATTTTTATTGTGCGACACATTTGCAGTTAATCTTACTAGTAAATTATTGAATGACATTAGAATTTGCATCAATAACACATGACTAAACATGATACTAATTCTCATTTCGACAAGAATTAAAAAATTTCAATGACCTGAATTCAAATCATGGGATTCAAAATACAAGGTGTCCAAGCATCTTTTGGAAGACTTCATTAAATAAAAAGATCGATCGAGCTTTTTAAAAACTTTAACTAAAAAAATATTCGAGTGCCCATATTCGTGTGGGCACATGAGTATGGACACCCAAAAATTTATTTAATCAGAGTTTTTCAAATCTCCTATTGTTTGTGGGAACAAGGTCTTCGAATTCAATTAAAATCAAACATAGAATTATGATAATAAAGTTTAATAAAACATAATTTCAACTAGAAAAATAATACTTGGGGGTAATATTAGATACCTTGAAGAAGAAACAAGTAAAAGCATTACTACTGCCACTTCCTCTAGGTTTTATGTGTAGATATTAGTCATGGAGTAATTGTAGTTATAGATGTTGGATTAATAGATGATCAATCATATCTATAAATCCAATTACTCCATGACCCATATCTACAAATGAATATAAATGACCCTTTTCTATCCAACAAACACAGTGAATTATACCAAAGGTTTGTTCCTTATTTATAGTAAAAATGATTAAAGATGCTTGATCAAGCTTCTTTTAACCCTCGATAGAGCTTTTTTTAACCCTCAATCGAGGGTTTGTCGAAAGCTCGATCGAGGGTTTAAGAAAACCTTGATTGAGGGTTTTAAAAAACCTTGATCGAGGTCTTAACACCTCGAATGAGGGTTTTGAAAAAGCTCGATCGAGGTACATTTTTGTGTTTTTTCCGAAATTGCGTTGCCAAAAATTGTAAACCACATCCATGGATGCACCCTATAATTTCCATGGTTTCTCATATATTACAAAAATAAAATATTGAAACTTTATTTTGATTTCATCCTAAGTAGATTAAGAATCTATCTCTTCTCTATTGATTTTATGTCAACGATGATTTTTCAAGAAGATAGTTCCAAGTTTGATTTCCATGGTGATATGTTAATATTCACTAATTATATTCAATTTTTATAATTCATTTGATTCTTCAAGGTTTAAACTTCAAACCCTAATGGTTGGGAAACCCAAATGGAACAATGTTTCTCTCTCCAAGGCATTATTCATGACTTGGTGAAAATTAGGGTGGGTGTGTTATACTTGGATAGGTAGTCTTAGCTATATTGGAAATGGCATAAGAAATCCTATGGCCAGGAGTACCTTGCATGGACCTATTATGTGAAGGCCATCTATGTTTGCTTCTAAATAGATACTAGTTTTTTTTGGACAATTGACCGAGTTGCAAAAAACCTTTACCGTCGAAAACATTATAACATCCTTTGATCAATGAGTAATATATACAAATGGAATGACTTATTCCTTTTTCAAAAAATGTTTTATACGCATTCTAAAAAATGATATTAAAACATATATATTGATGTCTCACCACTCTACTTTGTCATAGGGCTCTAAAAACCCTAGAGAAGTGTCGATAATTGCCAATGCATATGCTAAAAGGCCCTGTGTTATACATCAACCACATAATTCTTAGCACCTCATAAAATCGCTTTCCAGTTTGATTCCTTGAGCACCCACAAGTTGATCTAGGAAGAAACAATGGAACCATATGCCTCAAACTTTGGTATAATTGTGATAAGTGGTATTTCAAAAAGAATAAATGCAAGGATTTTTTTTATGATTGATTGTACCAATCTAACCACCATGAAGACAATTTTGAGGGTCCACTCCCAATCTAGAATTAGAGGGCCCCACACTCCCTCCTCAAAACAAAACCATTGTAGAGCCTCTTTAGGAGGAACCCCAAAATTTCATCCCATACTTTATTAGGTATCTCATCTCACTAGAGATTGACATTAATGGGCTATATCAAGCACCAAAAGGTGATTGTCCTAATTGATAGTGGTAACACCCATAATTTTTTCCATTAAAGAGTGGAAACATAAATCCATTGTTATGTCCATGTAGTGCACAATTTTAAAATTTTGATATCTAATGGCAATATGACGAAATGTGGTGGAAAAAGTGAGAATTTGAAACTTCAAATGGGGACTATCAAATTAAACCCCACGTGTTCTCTATTTAAATTATGTCATTCTAGGAGTATAATGGTTAGAAACAATGGGTATAATTAAAATGGATTTCCAAGAATTGTACATGAACTTCATTAAGAAGGGTCATAAACATACCCTCTAGGGGCTCGAGTTCAACTCTAAAATTATCAACTCCCGCCATGTGGAAAATCTATTGCACAAATCATTTTTGTCCAAGTTGTGGATTACTCCTCATAATAAATTCACCTTGATTTACAATTGGTCCTAAGAAAGCATCAACATGTATTTTAATAACCTTGTGGCCTAACCCCCAATTTTCATGAGGATGGTCATGGAATTCCCTTAATTGTAGGTAGTCAAACACTAAATTTGCATCCTTGTAAACACCCTTTTGCAAAAAACAATGAAATTTCAAAGATTATTCAAGCACTATTGGAGGTTGACATCATTTTCCCCACTAATATCCCATACTTAACCCTAGTAGTCATGGTATTGAAGAAATAAAGAAATTTTTGGAAGTGTACTAATGTCTATGATCTCAACAAGTTGACCATTAAGAAACCATTTATCATCCCAATTATTACTAATATCTTGGATAAGCTTCGTGGTTCCATGTTCTTCACTAAACTAGGCATTTGGTCATGCTACCACAAAATCAAGATGAACTAGGTAGACATTTCTAAGATATCCTTCCCTATGTAAAAGATTTTTCATCCCTCCCTTTGCAATTTTCTGTTGCCATTCTTTGATGACATATTGATTTATAGAAAAAACTAGGAATGACACATGGAGTATGTGGATAAAGCCCCCAAAATTCTCATGGACAATTAGTTTTTAGTTAAATGCGCAAAAATTGACTTTGGTGCTTCTATCATGGAATATTTGGGATGCATCATTGGTTAGGATAGGGTGTGAGTGGATCCAAAAAAAATTGAGGCTATGCAAGATTGGTCATATCCTAGGACTCTGAAAAGATATTGTGGATTCTTAGGCCTTACAAGTTACTTCATGATTCTTGTGAATAATTATTAGCAAATTACAACCTCGTTAACCACCCTACTAAAAAATAACTTAGAATGCCTTTGTATGGAATGATGCAGCTGAGAAATTGCTTTTGATTAATTAAAAAGAAACCATATGTACTATACTTGTCTTAGAAATTCCAATTTGAATAATACTTCTGAGTTGGAATTTTGTGCCTTAGGTAGAGGTCTTGGAGTAGTGTTGATGCAATAGAAATGGGTGGAATCATGAATCTGGGTGTCTATTCGATGAGTATCAACTTTCGAAATCCCTATTCCAACACCTTTCTACCAAAGTAATTTATGTTTTTGGCTGAAAACATGCAACTAACTTTTGATCAAAAAACTTCTTCAGCTGAAAGTTAAAGTTAACGGTGTGCCTCATAATGCCCACTTTGCAACGATGTCCAGGAAAATAAAGTCTGACATATATGTTTTTGGATGAACAGTGTTCGGTCGAACATTTGTTTGACCGAAAGTTTTTTTCGACCAAAAAGTTGTTTGGCCGAACAAAGTTTATATATGTATTAATGGAACACAACTATTTATTATTTCATCATTTTCCCTGTTTGTCATTTTCCATGTGCTCGTGCCTTGTTGGCGCTGGTGCGCCGCTATTGTCTTGTCATTTTCCCTATTTGATGCCCTATGCTAGTGCTGATTCTTTGTTGGTGCTGGTGCTCTGCTAGTGCTAGTGCACCCTCTCTGCTAGTTTTTTTCCCTGTTTGTCACCATGTGTTGGTGCTCGTGATCTATTGGTGCTAGTGCACCCTCTCTGCTTTTTTGCTCATGCGTAATGGTGGAGCATTGTTGTTCCTTTGTTTGCACGACTATGGATCCTTCTCTACACGATGGTGGATCCTTTTCTATGCAGTGGTGGAGCCTTTTCGTCCCTTTGTTTGTGAGGTGGTGGAGCCTTCTCTGTGCAGTGGTGGAGCTCTATCAGCGATCCTTACAGGTAAGTGGATCGTCACCCATGATCTACAAATTTAATATCTGATTTGATATGATTGTTGTTTAATATTAGTGCTAAAAAAATTAGGGTGATTGTTGTCAAGCAGTCCTGCAAGATTGACATAATCCTAACATCTCATATTACTTGTAGAGACATGTTCACTGCAACATTGTCAATATCCATAATGTTAGCTTTAGAGCTCTATAAAACTAATTTATATATGTGTGTGGTAGGAAGGTTTCTTGGAATTCAATTTATTTATATATTTTATGTTTTGTGAATACCACTGATACTGCAGTAATGGAAATATGATATATGTTTTGATGTAATTCAACTTCCAATATTATGGTTGAGAAATTGTATGCAAAACCGCTAAAAACAAGTTGAATAGCAGTTCCAAATAGTTAATTAATCCTTATCTTAGTTCATTTATTAAAATGAAGTGGCATAATTCTTCTTAAGGGTCTCAAAATTATCTAGTTGAAAATACTAAATATATACCAGCCTTGTCAAGGGAAGATTCATCAATCAAAGTCTAGTTTCTTTTTTGTCCATCTTTACCAATACTGGTTGGATTATTGAGTAGTGAAACTATATTGGAAATGTAGGGTAGAGTCTTTAAAGTTGGTTTCATTGCATTCATGTTACTTTTACCAGGTGTGCTTGATTTGGTCAAAATTCTCAGTCAGTGCTAAAATGGTTGGTGGTAAAGGAGAGAACAGATTTATTTTTATAAGTTGGAGTTGAAACATTTCCAATTTATTTTCAGTACAATAATACATGCATTCCTAAAGATCATTTGAACTATGATTAATTGTTCCTCTTATGTATTTTACTGTTAGTTTTCTTATTGGATATAGAATATGTTTATCCATTGCATAACCAGTCATTCCTAGTTCTAAGAAAAATCAAGTTTTAAATGTTTGTTGCCTGAGAAATCTGTTTAGTTTCCATTTCCCATTCCATATCTAAAGGATAATGTGAGACATAATCTTACCTCTATTTTAATGCTTGAGATCACATTTAATTCATGGTTGAAAATCCTTTGGATCAATGATGTGTTACTGTTCCATTTTAAAGTTTTATTTTATTTCCTTTTCCATACATTCTCCCGCTCCAATATTTCTTAATACATCATTGATATGTCTGCACATCCTCCACCCTGCACCTCCTTCACCCTGACTGCATATATACGAACCCTCAGTGTGTTTCTCTTATCTGCATAGCATCTATGTGATTTTACTTACCCATGTTCACTTGCATGATTTTATGACCACGCTGCTAAATTGATTGAAGAACCTAAGGTCTATTTACTAGTCTTATTAATATAGTCTTATTTTATAGTTTTAATGTTCACATTCATTTTTTCACCCTAAAAATGTAATGTATTCCTTTTGTCATCTCTTCACTTTTTCATGTTGGAAGTGCCATGTATAAGGCTTTATCATGTTATATCTCTCTGTACCCTTTCCTTGCAACTTGGTTGCAGAAGTTGGAAAATATCAAGTCATACCTCTCTATGCCCTTGCATTGCAACTTGGTTGCAGAAGTTGGCAAATGCATCTATTATTTAAAGCAGAAATAAATTTCCAACTTCTCTTAGTGTGACTACATGCAATTTGATAAAAACACACAGTCAACTTGGATAAAATGGGTTTGAATTATGTTTATAATAATATGTTTTATTAATAATATTACTAACACATAGATAAAAAAAAAGAGCAATCTGAAAGTATAATTTTAAATGTAGGAAATAACTGAATTTGATAAAAGTTTTATAAATTTTAAATTTATAGCAATATTTCAACCATGGATAAAAACAAATACCAACTTGAACCTATAAAATTTAATTTAGGAAACAACTAAATTTGAGAAAAGTTGTGTGGAGTCAATATATTTTTCATATTGGTCGACCCTCCCATGTATTTCTCTTTAACTTCAATTTCTCTCTTAGCCTTGTGAAATATCGTTGTGGGAGCTGCTAGTTGCATTGATATACATAAAAGATAATATAAGAGAATTAAATCTTGAGATAAGATCATAAGTTGTTGATTTAGGAAGGAGATCTATATTTATATTTATGATAAATTTCATTATTTTTTATATAGAGTGGTTTTGTTTGATATATGTTTTGTTTGGTGTATGTTTTGTTTGGGGTATGCAAAATTTTGAGTATGCATGCATATTTATATTTGTTTTAAGTCTTTTTCATTGATTTTACTAAGTTCTTTTAGCACTTTTCTTTGTAGAGAGACGACGTAATAGATTGTCTTGTGAAATTGGGAAAGCATCTATGCATGTTCAACATTTTGATTCATATCGTGATCGTTTTCCCTCTTTTCGTCGTCATTTTAGAAAACGACCAATAGACCAACCACATTTATTGGTAATATGTTACATATATATTATATAATTTATTTAAATAATTTACTAATTTGCACATGTGTATATATATGCTTGTGTCTTTATATACTAAATTATACATGATCATATGTGTAAATGTAGAGGATCATGGTTATGCTGAGGGTTACGGTGATTCATTTAGAGAGGATGAGGGTGATGATGAATTTGGAGAAAATGAGGGTGATGATCCAAGGGGTTGAGATACTAAGAATGCTGCAAGGGACCAAGAGAAAGGTCATGCAAATGCTTGACGAAAGGGTTAAGGTAAAAAAGGGGCTACTTTATAACAAGAACATGGTTGTAAACCCATGACCATTTATCCATCAGATATACCCGATGCTCTTCCTTGGGAAAATGATTATTTTTTCGTCACCCTTGAAAAATGCACATCCCACCATAACAAATTGAGGGATGATCTGGCTATCTTGGAACTCCCAACTGAGAGATGACAAAGTTTTCAAATACTTTTGGAATCTTTAGGAAAGTTTATTAGTTCCTATAAAAGTATTGGGTCAACAACATATTGTTTTATTCACTCGATGCAAATGTGGAAGGATAGGGTGATGGGTCCTGACAAGTGGGTTGATGTAGAGAAGAGGGTATCAAAAGCATATGCCATTTCAATGTTTAATTTTAAATAAGGACCGAAGCGGAAGATGTTAAAGGTTCAATATTTCAAGCACCCTGAGATTGCACACTATTTATATGATAGATTCTTGGAAACCTATGGTAGATTGCCATGGAATGATAAAGTGCCCCACTATTTTGTGATATTTTTTTATGCAGAGTTTTTTTAAACATGAAGCCATATTACATAGATGCTATGTCCAAATTTTATGGGATTGGAAAAGGTAGGATGTATGAACAAGAAGGAGCCTTTCTAGATCCATTGTTGCCTAAGGATACACCTTGTTTGGTGTCTCAACCACCAGAGACTTGTTACATTATGATCACATATGGAGGCGACCTCTCATATTGGTCTAGAGGCAAGAACTGTCATAGGAGACAACTTACCTTTTGATCTAGTGTGGGTTGATGTGGGCATGAATTTAAATAGAGAACATGCTTGCTCTCGTGTACATTTTTCTTATAGAATAGATATTGAGGTATATTCAATGAGCCTTGAAGATGCCAAGGCCTATGCAAAACATTGTCGAGGTGGGTTGTTTGAGTTACTCCATCACGAGGGAGAAAGGAGGGGGGAGGTATCTGAGAACTTTTATTTTTAAATCATGTTTTGCTAGTTTATATATATATATATATATATATATATATATATATATATATATAACAATGGGTATTTAAAATGAACTCGTTTGAATTGCAGTTCACCCAAATGTTGGATGAACATGATTTTATGGTCGAATCTAGTGTTAACCTAGGGCCACTGAAAGACGTACATTTGCATAAATATCTATAAATTTATATGTTCTCATTATTGTCATGACACATTTTTCTAAGATTGAAATTTTGGTTGTGTTTACAGATTCCGATCCCTTCTCCTAGGACCATGGGTATTGGCCCCTGTCATCATCAATTTTGGGAGACATTCCCAGTGTCTCCCAAGATATTGAGGTAAATTGCACCTTTCAAATGATTTAGTAATGATTAAAAAAAATTGACATTTTGTTTAAATTTATTTTATGTCCTTTAAATTACATGTTTCAAATATTTAATTTTAATGATTGACATCTTAAATTTTAATTTTTTATACGTATGCATGAAAATTTTAAGTAATGAAATTAAAATTGTAGGTCGGTAAATGGATTGTACAGCCTTCCACGGCTTTGGATGTGGTGACTTCTTTGGGTGTTGGTCTCACCGAGGTATATTTATTCATATTTAATATTTTAAATTCTAATTGTATTTTTGTTAAAGTTTATTTACAGTATAAATTTTATATATTGAAGATTAATTAAATGGTGCATGTGTTATAGGTCAATCGACAAGAGAATGTGGATAGTGATATCCATACAATGGATGTTAGATAATTATATATGTTTTTATAGTTGTGAACTTGTTAATGAAATTGCATTTTAAAACTTTAAACTTGTCATTTTAACTTATATATTTTAAACTTGTATATNGTCATGACGTATAGATTTAATTAATGTTTTAGATTGTTTAAATATTTTTCTCAAGATATTATTTTTGGTCATGATGTATAGATTTAATTTATGTTTTAGAATTTATGTGTATAACTGTGGATATTGGATCTGTTAGTTAGGAATGTTTTCAATATTTTAGGTAGAATAATTTATGATATTTGTAGAATATTCAATAAAATGCACTTTATACAAATTTTATAATAGAATAATTAATTTGACTTATCATGTAGGTGTATGACTATATAAAATCATTTCCTTATAAGATAAATGCGGTAGGTGTATGACTATATAAATTTTTCTAGGACACTATGGCCATCATTCATTTATCATTTTCATATTATGATTTATCATTGATATCATGATTATATTTGGTTAATAATCTTAGTGTATATAATGCAATTTATATAGTGCTTCAATTTGAATATATTAACATTTTATGGTAATCTACCACTTCTTTAAATTCTGTTATCATTTTCATTTTATGATTTATCATTGATATAATGATTATATTTGGTTAATAATATTAGTGTATATAATGCAATTCATAGAGTGCTTCAATTTGAATATTGACTTTTTATGGCAATCTACCACTTGTTTAAATTTTGTTAATAAAAAAATATTGTATATAACAATAAAAAGAATGAAAAGCCATGTAAGACACAATAAGAATAATGTACACAAGTATTTTAAAACTCTTATAATTTAATTTTTTATTTTAGAAATTTCAATTGAAAAAAGTAAGAATTATGGCTATTTACTTTATACATATCATAATGTTAAAAAGTTATGGCCACTCAATACAATTCATCAACCAATTTGTTGTACATATGTTCAACAATCTAAGAACGATATATCATATAAGTTTCATCAATTTGATATACGTAAGCTCAAGAATCTATGAACAATATAATATAAGTTTCATCAATTTCATGTACATAAGATCAACAATGTAAGAACAATATCATATAAGTTTCCTCAATTTGATGTACATAAGCTCAACAATGTAAGAACTTGATATCATATTTAAGTAAAAATTATCAATTTGACATGTACATAAGCTCAACAATTTAATCTAACAATATATCATATTTAAGTTTCAAAGAGACACGGATCTCATAATTTGACAATTTCATAACACGTACTCAAGTGCATAACATTATAATTTTGAACAATAAATTTTTAAGGAATGTGCATACAAAATCATCCAAACAATCTAGCTAACTTATCAATAATCACTCTATTTGAGTGTCACAATTATAAAACCAATAAAGATGTTCTTGATGTAAAAAGTATTTGTATCATGTTCAACATGTTTCAAATTAGAAATAAGATCGTAAAGGAATTCCATCTTCAATTATTCTTTCATCAACTTTTGGCATCTTTCATCTTCTAGATTTAAATTTTTTATTTGATTTAACTTCTATCAAATTTATGTGAGTTGCGCATACCAAATGACTATATTGGAAGCATATGACATCAAGTTGATAGTCTTTAAAGTGAACGCCGTGTTCATTTTGATGTGTTTCTTGAAAAAAATAACATTTGAATAGAATTGACCCTCTTTCATATATAAAACCTTTGTCATCATAGTCCTCCAATAATTTCATCTTTCTCTCTATGCATCGCATAAAATCATATATGACATTTTCATTGTTGTCTATGGGTGCAACCACAGGAAATACAACTCCTGCACATAAATAAGAACATTGAATTTGTTAAATTCATCTTCATTAAATCAAACAACTTTCATATCTATATTTGACATTCAAGTAAAAAATCTTTCAAATAAAAATGACAAATTTATTAAAGTGTACATAAAGTTACCTTCTCTAACAAGATCAAAAATTCCATCACCATCAGTTGATATTGCAATGTCCTCTGATTCCAACTCCTCAAATCTTGCGAGTGGAATTTTTCCTTTTTGATTAATTTTATTGTGTTTCCAAGGTTTAACATAATTGTCATTGATGTTTTCACAAATGTCTATTGATTATGTGTCCTCCATGCAAATAGGACAAAAGCATGTTAGCTTCTTACTATCAAATGAAAACACATTTTGGAAGGTTTTTGTTTTGATTGAGTGTAAATATTGAGTTCAATGAATTGTGCTAGCATCATATGGGATTGATACCTCTACATCTTGGATTCCAATATGAAAAAAAAAACTATCAAACATAAACAGTTTATATGTACATGTGAGTAAAATGTTACTAGATGTACATATTAAAGTCATTCCAAGTTCAATAAATTTGTTTTGAAAACAAAGTTCATACCTGTGCACATCCTTTAATTGTTGATTGTAATCATGGTTAATATTTACACAACACCATTGAGAAACTTGTTTAGCACACACAAATCAATCAACAAAATGGTTCATTTGATGCCTTCGAAGAGCTTGTTTTACACACACACCTGCACCATCATTCTCTCCTTTTCCATGACCAATTTCAAAAAAATTCCAATGATGTTTAATATTTGTTTTTTATGAAGGAGGCATAGCCAGAAGAATGATCGTGAATATTTAAATTGACATGCACATCCATCTGACCATATCCAATGTTCATTCTTTACAATTTCACGCATTTTCAATGAAAAATAAATAATATCAAATCAATGTTGTACATAATGTGTATAGTGTGTGCGATCATCGCTGATATAGAAATGATATTACTTGATCACATGCCGATTGTCATTCGTGCTTTCTATATCATAAACATTGTGTTGACAATGTCTATCATTAGAACATGGGGAAATATAGAAACTTGGTCAAAATGATAATATTCACTTTGTATTTATTTTTGTGCTTCAAATGTGTAATTCTTTGTGAAATAAACTACATAAAGAATAGTCCATACTTGAAAAACATCACGTGATTGTTGGAATTGTATGTCTTCCCATCATTCTCTATGTGAATGTTGGATGTATTTATAAATTTATTTTTCAAAATTCTTCAAACACTCTATCACACTGATTTTATCTTCTTGTAAATCTATCCTTTTCTAAAGAGCATTTGTAGAACTTGTAGAATTGTGGGAATACGTGACATATTCATATCTCTTCCAATAAACTATTATATTTGACCATGGCTGATCATTAATATCAATGGGATATTTATGGTAGAATAAAGCTATATTTCCACAATGATCACATTTCTTTCCACCGACACATCTTTTTTTGTAAAATATCTCGTGACTATCTCTTTCACATATAATTTTAGATATAAAAGAACGAATTGTAGAAGGAGGTGAATTCGGCCAAAATATTTTACCAAACTGAAGGAATGTCATAATATAATTTAAAATCAACATGATAGTGACAACAACATGCGTCACGAATAGTGATAGGTCTAACATACTGTGGATTCTGTTGGACAAGTGTATTTATTGACAAATTCACTTCTCTATGTTCATTTTTGAATTTATTGAACCGTTGTATTTGAGTAATCTCCAATATATGTTTTGGATGGATTTCATACTGATTTATAGATATTATTCATCGTATCACATCCCTTGTATTTGGTGAAACAGAAGAATTTTTCACCCAATATTCATGTATCATAGCTTTAACACTTTCACTGGCCCTATCTTTATAGGTTTGTCTACAAATAATTGCCCAACAAGCAAGCTCATCATTTGCATCTATTTGTAATCAAAATTTGTTATATTTGTACAATGTTTTCCACGAATTTCCAATAACTTGTGCGATCTCCGTTGTCAAAGTTGTTTTATAATACTAGATGAAACAATTGTTGTTTGTATTATTATAGATGCAGCACTAGTATCTTTCTTTCTATATTTTCCAATAGTTTTTATTGCATCGACTATATTTCAAACACATTTCTCTTCACCTTTGAATTTTTTTCCTTCTTTTGAGTACCCAACAATGACCAAGATTCCCTCAACTTCTTGGAGACTAACAAACACCTCAAAATTCGAGGTTGTGTTGGTACTGATTCTTTTTCCATAAATTGTTCATGTATATTTTCAGCATGATATCGTACAATATGGTAAGCTTTTATGTTTTTGAATTTTTCTCTATCAACATTCTGTAACATGACATCTTCATTGATGAATCCACCTATATATATTTCAATTTCAATTTTAATTTAGCATATTTCAAATATTCTTAACTTGAAACATAAAACTATGACTCATTATTAAAAAAAATACATGGTTTAATTTTTTTTAAATCAATATATATGTGTGTTTGTATACATACCTCTACTGGATTGAATATTTTCATCGTTTTCTGATTCATCAATGTATTCAACATCTTGATCAACATTAGGAGATAAATCTGTATCTGCATTTGGAAATTATTTTAAAAAATACAATCATTTACAAAACTAGTTACTGCATTTTAAACAAATTTACAATATTTGTACATACCTGGTTCAATTTCTTCTTGAGTTTGATTTTGAACATTCATATCATCAACATTTTGATCGAAATATGTAATTACATCACCATTAGTGATGTCCTCAATATTTATACTCTTTTGTTTATTTTTTCATGGTATTTGAGTCTTTGTTTTTCATTATGTAAGGCATAATCTTGAGTGCGATCAGATTTCCTCTTTCATGCTCTTTTTTTCCCATGATTATTCGATGTATACCTTCACCTTAGAACAAATTGCCCAGGAGACAATCTTAATCATCAAAGAAAAAAACTCACCTTAAAATTCTTGTCCATAAAATATTGCTCAAAATAATTTTAAAAAAATCACCATAGAATAAATTGGTGAAGAATCTTTAAGAAAATTTATACCATAAAATATTTCCCAAAAACATCTTCACTAAAGAAAAAAAGTCTCCACCTTAGAAGATAATTTCTAAGAAGATTTTACTATGAACAATTTCCCAAAAAAATCTTCATTATCAAAGAAAAATAGCCTCCATCTACAAGATAATTTCAAAGAACATTTTACCATAAAACAATTCCCAAAAATAATCTTTACTATAAAAAAAAGAGCAATCTCAAAAGATAGTTTCTAAGAATATTTTACAACAACAAATTTCCAAAAGAATATTTACTATCAAATAAAAAGAGCCTCCATCTCAAAAAATAGTTTCTAAGAACATTTTACTATAATATTTTTTTCAAAAGAATTTTTACTATCAAAGAAAAAGAGCCTCCATCTTAGAAGATAAGTTTTAGGAACACTTACCAAAAAAATTACCCTTCGTCTCTAACTCTATAAAATGGTGATCTTTTTAAAAATGTGAATATATGTGTAAGCATTATTCTTATAAATATGAATCTAAACAAATTTTCAAAAAGAAACGTAAATTTTTTTCTCGCCGATGAAAAAAAATAAAAAAGGTTTTTTGGTCGAACTATTAGTTTGGCCGAACTCTTTTCCATCCGTTAAAACTAACTTTTGGCCGAACTGTTATACTTTCTAGACAGAATATTTGTTCGGTTAGAATCCTGTAAATATTCAGAAATGGCATTCCATCCAATTTCAGAGAGACCGGATGATATGAAATATTTAGAATTTCTCTTCACAAATAATACCATTAGTTGCATAATTCAATCTACTTTCTATAGATGCACATTTTGTTGAATTTGATGTGATCCGCTAATTTTATTTATTATTTTTCTTAGAAGGTGTCTTGATTGCTTCAAAATTTAATAGAATTCAGCGAAATGAAAAATCAATAAATTCATAAAGACACGATGAAAGTTTTTGGAAAAATCATGGTATAAAACCTTAATGAGTTGTCTTCAAAAGGGTACTCTTAGTTTTTTTTTTGAATTGTAAATTAGGAAAGATGTTGTGTCAAAATAAACATGTCAGTTTTATGCTAGTTTCTCATATTGGACCAATTTAGAAAATTCTAATAATTATTGTTGTTGCAGCTGCAACAATTTCCCAAAATTCTAAAAAATTTAGGACCCCCCTTTTTTTTATTAGATTATTTTCTTTTCTTCTTTGATAGGGTCTGAGAGCTTTCAGAAAGAGTTTCTAGTGATTGAATTGATTTACCACCTGTTTGAAATCCCCTTCTCATGCTGAAAAAATTCCCGTTTCTATTAAGCCTTATCCTTACCTATGAATATCTATGAAGCCACTCTGAATCGGAAGTTGTTAATTAACTTTTCTGCCGTTGCGGATAGATTTCCCTTTCCCTTTCCCACCGTTACGGACGACTTTTGATGTTGCATCGGAGGGATTTGTCCTTTTTGGCTCTGCCGTTACGGATGGAAAGCCGCTTCCGCCCTTAATGTCGGTTTAGTTTTTCATGTTTTTCTCCGCCGTTACGGACGATGTTTGTATTTGGCCTCCGCCATTGTGGATGAGTTTGGGATTTCACGTTTGATTTTCTTTCCGATGTGTGTGTTTTGCCTCGGCAGGATATTGGTTTTTCGGAGGCTTTATCGTTTTTCCTTCCGCCGTTGTGGAGAAGGGTTGGCTTTCATCATCCGATCCTAAAAGATACCGACGTCTGATTGTTAGTCTTTGTTTTTCTCATCACTACGGACGGATGTATGTTATAACTTTCCACTGTTGCGGAAGGGTTTAAGGTTTCGCCCCCCGATCCAAAGTTATTTCTCGTCCGATTTAAAACCCATCGCACGTTTGAGTCTTTGTTATATATGGGGATAAACACATTGGATTATTCTATTGTGTTGTTTGTCCAAACTGTCATGATCATCCTGCGCTGTCGACCCCTCGAAGCTCGTGGACCACCGTACCGGTACTCGCATCCAGGTGGCATTTGAGGAAACCCGACCGTTTTCGCCTCGTCAGTTACGCGTCACTACCAAGTAGGCTCGTTGTTGCCCTACCTCATTCTATTCAAGGTTTTTTTTTGGTGATGTTTGCTGTGCTTGGGTGTGTTACTAGGATTGTGTCCCCTATCCCTATTCTGCTTACGTACGGAGGTTTTACCCATGGTTAGGTTTGCGGCGGTCATTCTTTTCCCGCCCTGTGCTAACACCCACATATTGAGGAGTCTCGTGTAGGTTGACTATTTGCAGTTGGGGGCGTTTTTATTTTAAACCCACGTATTAATTAGTTTGGCCCTTGGCCTATGTTTTCCTACCCCGTGCGTAGTGGATGGAGGCGCGGTGCAGGCGGCCGTTACGCCGCCTTTACCTAGCTTCCCCTTGTATGATGATGAGGTCCAGGGGGAGTTTTTGTGGTGGGTTTTCTTGTGGTTTTTTGATGGTTCCTCCTTTGGTCGAATTTTCCTATTTGCCTAGTATTTCAAACCCCAACCTCTATGGCTCGCGTCGTCCCACGCAGTCCATCGGGGCTCGGTTGTCTGAAACCCTAGATGGTTAAAAGGGATATGCCGTTGTTGTAGTTCGCGAACTGAAAATAGCATGGATAGTGGGTTTGATTAAAGCATCATGTGCAAAAAAATGATATTAATACCCGCAGAGAATGGAATGTGGGGTCAAGTTAATGTAATTATTTTTGCCTAGCTATATGGTTAAATTGTTGGTATTGGAAGCATAGGTGACTTGCACATTCATATTGCATATAGCTACTTTCAAGCATCTCTTTCGTTGCTATGCACAGACTAGGTTACCGAGCACTACGTCTTGTATTTTAATGGTTCTGATGGTCATGGCATTTCTTTTTTTTTACTGTACATGCATGCATTTGCTTCCCTACTTGTTATCACATTAAAGCACATTGAAATGACAACTTTGCATAGGGATGTAATTTTATTACAGTCTAGAAGATGGTTGATGGGATGTTTTAATATCATACAGAAATGTTTTGTATCATGCCAAGATATAGACGAGATCACTAATAGTGTGCATTTGGTTGTAATAATCCTGTTAGTCAGGCCAGTCAGGTTATGAAGAAATCACAATGTCCAAAAGACATAAGAAGAAGGCCCCAGTGGTGGAAGAAGTGCCAGAAGCAGAAGCTGGAACAAAGACTGAATACATATATAGATTGATTTCCCGCTAGTGTTGAGCCTGAGTATAAATGGGGTGAAATATATAGATTGATTTCCCGCAGGGAGGTTCCCAACATGGGCCTCGAAGAAGAATCTATCTATGATAACATAGAGAAATCTTCTATCATGAAAGTTGCCACTAGACCAGAGCTGTTCCCATGCTCTAAGGTAATTGGCTGGATTTTGCCTCGAGTAGATACAACCACAATGATCATAGGAAACATTGAAGGACAGGGCTATGCTGCATTTATCCCTAGATATGTGGCGTTCGCCTATCACCTACCAGAATCCCAGGTTTTCTTATCTGACGATTGGCTAGACAACATCAGAATGGACCTGGTGGAAACTCTTAAGAAAATGCTCTTGCAGGGAAAGCTGTACCAATATAGACAGACCGGTGAGTATGATACAACGAGCTTGAGGGCTCCCTACAGGTTTATAGCTCTGATGCTTAATAGGATCTTTGAGAGAGCTCATGGCAGACTCTTCAAGCTTGAATGGATACCTATTATCTTTCATGTGGGAACCCAAGGAACAGTCTTCAACTGGGCCAGCCTCATATCAAGCGGTCTTTCCTCTTGCTTGGCCGCTGCCTTGGGAGGAGAAGCTGAGAAAAGGTCATAATTTTACATGAGTTCAATATTGATAGATTGCATATTGTGCAACCAGCCCTTCCCCGGTCTCAAGTGCATCTGGGAAAAGGAAATAATGCCTATGTATGCCGCTTATAGACCATTGTGGGCTCACCAGTACCATAGCCATTACAGAGAGGTCTGTGAGCACTTCATTATGCCACTCTACACGCTCATTTTCCGGAAGGAATGTGACTGTACGATAGAAGGTGCCATGCAGGTAATAGGAGAACATGTAGACTATTTCTTGACTGACAATGGCATGTATTTCGGAATGTTTGGAGGATCGAAGACACCTTTACTGCTGCCCAAATATGCAATGGATTATATAGTCCATAAAGAGCCAGTCAGGTAGGTGTTCATTGACGGAATAGGTAGTTTCTTGTTTGAACACGAGAAGACCGCATACCCTCCTTTTCCATTCAAGCTAGGAAGCTACAAATTCACCAGGGTGAAGAAAGCTAGTGAATTCATAAAGGAATTGGGGAAGTTCCATTTTGGTGAGATGCATTTCTGAAGGAATGATACTCACGGTAAAGTGGTGGAGCATTGTAAAGAACACAAAGTACATTTTGAGTATACTCAACACTTTGATAAGGAAGAATCTGTCTTCTCGAACACACCTAACATGACAATGCTAATGAGAAGATTCAAGAAAAAGATTGCCACCAAAGGTGGAAAGGGTGATGAACAGGAAAAGCCTGAAGAAGGAATCAAAAGGAGGAATGAAGAAGCTCAGAGGTTGGAAAAGGAGGCTGCAGAATGGCTGCAGATGGGAGAAGAAGAGAAAATAAAAGCTGCCCAAGAAGAAGCTGAGAAAGCAAAGAAATAGCCAAAGAAACAGAAGAAGCAACTAGATAAGAACCCAAAGAAGCAAAGAGAAAGCTCGATGAGGAACTTCAAGAGAAGGAAGCTGAAAGAATAAAGTTGACACAGCAATCAGCTTTTGAAACAACAGTAGGGCAGACCCAGGAGAAGGAAAACCTTGAGGTACAGATCTCCCAAGTACCTGCTTCCAACACCCCTATGGCCCCTACGCTCCAGCTAGTGCCTTTCATCCAGAAAAAGGGTGAAGAAGTCCCTGACTTCAATACTGTCTATTATGATAGGGCCACCAAGAGAATAATGAAGAGGACAGAAAAGAAGGTAGTAGCAGAAGGTATGCCTGGAAAAATGATAACAGACACTGCTTTTATGCTAGGAACAGACCTAGATCCAAGGCTTACCCTGAGGGCCGGGACTGCAATACTACATGCCTCAGAAGATAACGTAGACAAAGGTGATGATTGAGATGGATTCATATAAGAAATCCTCAGCTTAGCTGAAAGATACTCTGAAGAAAGAGAGAGAGCAGGGAAACAAGTTGAAGCAAAAATTTGAACACTTACAGAGGGAGATGAAGATTGCTGAAGCTGAGTTACAGGCCCTACATGAAGAGAGACTGGCTCAGGAGACTACATAAGAACACCTTGAGAAAGTGCAAGCAGAAGATCAAGAGTTGAAGAAGGAGAAGGAGCAGTTACTGGCCAAGGTGGAGGAGCTAGAAGAGCAGCAGAAAATCATCTTGACAGCCAATGATTTGCACTCCCAAGAACTGAGAAAGGAGCATCAGGAACAGATCCCTTCATTGGTCCAGCCGTTCAAAGAACATATCCTAGCCCAGAAAGCTAGAATTCTCTAGCTCCAGACTGCTTTGGAGGAAGAAAGGTGCAAAGTCCTTCAGATCGATGGCCGGTTAGAGGAAATCATGGAAACTTCCTCGTACTTCATGGATAGAGCCTAGGATGTTCTTGAGGTCTTAAATGCCAGAATGGCAAGGCTGGAAGGCAACGCGGAGACTCCAGTAGAACTACTATCTAAAGACCATCAAGCCCTCCAGAGAGATCATGACCTAGTAGAGTTCGTTGTCAACACTACAGAAGAATTCAAGAATATCGTCAAAAGAACGCAAGGAGCATGCTCAGAATACTTCAGGAGGATCCTTAATACATACAACCGGTGTCAGACAGACGCTGAACATAAGCTTGATGAGTTCCCAGAGCATAAAATCTTCATAGAAATATTCCAGAGTAGATATCAGGATGCAGAGGCCAGAATACAATAGATCAAGGCCATTGATGACCTAGTTTTGAAGAATGAAGTGGGCCACCCAGTCGTTAGTGTGCAATTTTTGGAAGATCAGCTTCGGTTGAGCCCCACCCGGGTCGAAGAAATCAAGAAACAAGCTGAGAAATTCGAAATAAATATCCAGTTTTTAGAACCGTGTACTTTTGAAGGCATTGCCAGTGAAGCTGCAGCGTGGAAGAAGTTTCTAGATAGTCAAGCGGGCCCCTCCACGTGAAGGACTAGTCACTTTTTGTATTTATAACAAATTTTGTGAAAGAGAAAATTTTTGAGAAAAGGTTAAGTGTTGGGAAAATGAAGCGTTGGGAAGCCCAAAGGTTACTTTGGGTAGCCCAACCATTACGCCTTTTGTATAAATGTAATAGACTTAGAGGCAATAGGGGATTTTTTTCCCGGTAAGACTGGAGGACATATTGTAAGAAGAACTATTTCCTTTTGCAATAAAAAATTACAGTTTTCCTGTTGGAGAAAGAGATGTGAAATTTCCTAATGTTATGCAATGGATGGCAGAAAGATGAACTACTTTATTTTTCAGCTTGTGTCCATGAATCGTGAGATCGTTCTAACTTTATGGCCTATGTATTGTTGGATGATTTCTGATTTATTTTGTCGAAAGTTCACCAAGAGTAATGTATGTTGCTTATATAACAATTAGCTATCTTATTGTTAGAATATTTTTCCCCTTCATGTGTTGTAAATATGAATATCAGCTATCTGTAATTTCTGTTTATCATACATGGAAACAACACATTACTCACAAATACTCATTCTTTTAGCTCCTCGGGGATAGATAGATAGGTGATTGGATAGTTAATTGATTTACTTCATGGCTGCATATGTGATTTAGATGTTTGTGAGCCTAAGAAGAGAGGTAAGAACCTGCGCATCACATTGTGTAGTTCCTTGCATCTTTATCACCCTGCATTGTTAGTTAGGAATTTGCATTGCGTACATTAAGTCAAAATTACAAAAGCTCGGTGGAACGGGCCGCAATCGGTAGAACCCTTTGTTTTGTTACCTTGACCTAAGGTAGCCGGACCGCAAATCGGACGGATTCCCTACACCAAACAGTCAATGGGCTAGTTGGGAACGTTGATTGGGGAGAATACTTTACTGTTGTTGCCTGCGAATTTCCAGGCCCCAACAGAATTGGCGCTAGAAGGAGGGCCGCCAGTGCATGGCTGGCCATGGAAAATTACTTTTCCCAAGATTACCCCACCAGCAGAAGTTCAAAGCTTGTAACTCGACCCAATAACTCACATTTTTTGGTTCTACCTTGAAGCAAGAAAGCCTATTCTCACCCTATGTTGTTCTTTTCTCAGACTCTCATTCTCGTAGTTGTGATTATGGCTGGCATAAATGTAAATCAGCCCAACCCATTGCCTGCATGGAGAGCAAGAACCCCTTTGAACCTCACACCGCCTTTGTATAACTTGCCTCAAGCCTTTGACAAGCTGTTACCTAAGTTTGACCCCGAAGAAAAAATGGCTGTAGATGACCACTTGCAAAGTTTTTACTTGGCTCTAGAAGGATTAAGGGTTGGGGAGTATGAAGACGTTGTCTGTAGATTGTTTCCTCACACCCTTAAAGGAACAGCATCGGCCTGGTACTTCAGTTTACCTGCAAATTCTATTCCTGACTGGGACACCTTCGAGAAGGTTTTCAGAAGTAAATACACCACCCAAAAAACACATGCCTCATTAATGAAAGGTCCCGGTTTATTAAGAAAAGAGAAGAATGAGAAAGTACATGTTTTCACTCAGCGATTTGCAATATACGTAAAGAACTTATCTGAAGCTGATAGACCCTCAGACAAGGTCTTAATTGAGTATTATACATCAGCCCTAGGGCCTGAGCTGGCTATGTTTGCCAAGATGAAATCCAAACCCACATTGATAGAGACTTATGAAGAGGCCGAAAGAGTAGAGGCTGAGAGGGGAAGTGTAGAAGATTATCCTGATCTACCTGGAGAGAAAACTGCAGATAAAAGAGTTCTGGTGTCGTCCAAACCCAGAGAGGAGCACTCACATGACCTTGAGGGAATGATGAAAACAATGAAAAATCTTTACAACCGAATAATAGACCTGGAAAAAGAAAGGGACATTCAGAAAACTTATAGACCCTACTATCCGAAAAGAGAGGATAATAACCAATGAAAAATCCCTTCCCCAAATTTGGCCTCAATAAATATAACAGAGATAGGGGGGGATAATTTATGTACTTTTCACCAACAACCTCACTCTGAGAAGAAGTGCCCTCAATGGTTGAATTCAATGTCTTTGGTAATGAATAACTTGCTAGACTCCAAATTGACTGAAGACAGTGGTGAAAAAGGAGGAAAAGAAGAGACCATAGAGAAGGGAGATGATGATGCCATGCTCTTATGGAATGGTGTTTCGCTTTTCAACATAGAGGAAGATGCCCTCAAATCTCAATATCCACTTTTGGCCACAAAAGATGAGAACCTAGAAATTAAGGGCCATGCAATACTTCCAAAGGTTAAAAATTTGCAAGAGACAGTCAAGAGGCAGGCAGATGTGATTGCTAAAGATGACATGTCTAAAGCCACTACTTGCAAACAGGAAACAGAGCCTCTTGTTGTACTAGCCAAATCTATGAAAGATGATGAGGAAGAAAAGGATGGTAAGATTAAAGAGGAGATGCCCACAAAAAACCAACCTGTGGAAGAAAAGATCGAATTGATTAGGACAAGGAAAACCAGCGCTCCACCTTTCCTTGTGACTCTTGAAATTTTGAATCATAAGGTGCATAATTGTTTGGTGGAATCTGGATCATCAATGAATGTTATGCCTATGGTAGTTTGCAAAAAACTTAATGGGCAGCTAAAACCTACTCTTTGGGACATCACTCAACTAGACAAGACTAGTGTCAAAGTAGTGGGGGAAATGGAAAATGTTCTGATTCGATTGTCTGCAAATGAAAGGATATGTCATTACATTGATATTGTAGTAGTAGACATATCTGATGGCTATGGAATGATCCTGAACTGAGATTGGACAGCAAGACGTAATGGGTATTTTGCTTCAGATTGGTCTCACTTATGGTTACCTCAGAAGGACAGCCCAAACCTGATTAAGATATCAAGAGAGCCCTATATGAAACACAATGTCACTAAGCTAGGAGAGGGAAATGAATCTGCTGAGTCTGTTCTAGGAAATTATCTGACTGAGCTAGAGTTAAGACATCTTACTTCCAGAAAGGCTATCTATATGAATGACACTCAGCTTGAGCTCCTTCAACTTCCTCAGGCTGTAAGAGATGATTATAGAATTGCAGACATGGGTTCAGTTTCAAAAACAGCATAGCTCGACCATGGTTAGGTGTCCCATGTCTGTGATCCATCCCACCCTTTAACTCTCTAGATTTAAAAATATTTTTTCAGGAGTGGGCCAAGTTTTTCTTTCTTTTGCTTTGTACATAAATAAATTGTTTGTTTTCTTTGATGCTTGAGGTTTTTTTCTTTTGCTAATTGATTTAATATTGTTTTCTTTTGAGTTACTGCTTTGCTAGCTTTTCTTTTGGTTTTCAATAAAGAGGCAAACTTTTGGTTGCAATGGAAACATCACGGTTCTTTATTAACTGGGATCTTGAGTGAAAGACTGTGCTCTAAAGTATAGAATGTCTTCTAGTAGCAGTCTTCCTAACTGGCAATGCAATCATTGAAGTCTTACTTAACCCCTGTAAATAACTCAGAAGTAAAAGAGGTCTGGAATACTATTTCGAGGCTCCATCCACCTCACATCTTAAAATCCCAAAGGGGTGACAGCAAAAGACCCACGGAGAGGAAGCAGGGTAAACGGTATATCATATATAAATGATCCCATGCCATAATTTCAGAAAAGATAAAAGCTATTAAGAGTCAAAAATCCTAAAAGAAAGAAAGCAATACCTATCAAAGCAAAATATCAAAGCATGAAGTACTAAATGGCCACAAGAACCTCTCTGTCTGTGAATTAAAATATGAAGTATATTGTTCACACAAAAGGACACTATGGGATAGAGGATCCTGAATTAAAATTCAGTAAGAAAGGCCTGCAGGAGGACTCATATCAAAAGAACTAAAGCTCAGAAGGCACAAAAGTGCAGTTGGCATGGGAATGATGAACAAACGGATAATACTGTTTACACTCTGTTACAATCCTGTGGTGTCCAAACTGTAAACTACCTGAGGACAGGCGAAATAAACCTCACTTAATTGGCCTCAAAAGAGTTATTCATACTTGCAATAATTCTGATGTTACCATCTCACAGAAAGAATGCATTAGTTGGCTTGCTTAGGAATTCAAGCGTCTAGAATATTTCATTTTTATTCAGAACAATCTTGCACTGGGAAGGAGTTAGTTCAGAGATCTGGAGTTCACCAGTTAGTCGCCAATTGTTGCAGCTGCAACAATTTCCCAAAATTCTAAAAATTTTAGGACCCCCCCCCTTTTTTTTATTAGATTATTTTATTTTCTTCTTTGATAGGGTCTGAGAGCTTTCAGAAAGAGTTTCTAGTGATTTAATTGATTTACCACCTGTTTGAAATCCCCTTCTAACGCTGAAAAAATTCCGGTTTCTATTAAGCCTTATCCTTACCTGTGAATATATGAAGCCACTCTGAATCGGAAGTTGTTAATTAACTTTTCTGCCATTGCGGATAGATTTCCCTTTCCCTTTCCCGCCGTTGCGGATGACTTTTTATGTTGCATCGGAGGGATTTGTCCTTTTTGGCTCCACCGTTGCAGATGGAAAGCCGCTTCTGCCCTCAATGTCGGTTTAGTTTTTCATGTTTTTCTCCGCCGTTATGGATGATGTTTGTATTTGGCCTCCGCCATTGCGGATGAGTTTGGGATTTCACGTTTGATTTTCTTTCCGATGTGTGTGTTTTGCCTCAGTGGGATATTGGTTTTTCGGAGGCTTTATCATTTTTCCTTCCGCCGTTGCGGAGAAGTGTTGGCTTTCATCATCCGATCCTAAAAGTTGTCAACGTCTTATTGTTAGTCTTTGATTTTCTCATCACTACGAACGGATGTATGTTATAGCTTTCCGCCGTTGCGGAAGGGTTTAAGGTTTTGCCCCCCGATCTGAATTTATTTCTCGTCCGATTTAAAACCCGTCGCACGTGCGAGTCTTTGTTATATATGGGGATAAATGCATTGGATTATTCTATTGTGTTGTTTGTCCAAACTGTCATGATCATCCTGCGCTGTTGACCCCTCGAAGCTCGTGGACCACTGTGCTGGTACTCGCATCCAGGTGGCATTTGAGGAAACCCGACCGTTTTTGCCTCGTCAGTTACACGTTGCTGCCGTGTAGGCTCATTGTTGCCCTACCTCGTTCTATTCAAGGTTTTTTTTGGTGATGTTTTCTGCAATTGGGTGTGTTACTAGGATTGTGTACCCTATCCCTGTTCTGCTTGCGTACGGAGGTTTTACCCATGGTTAGGTTTGCGGCGGTCATTCTTTTCCCGCCCTGTGCTAACACCCACATATTCAGGAGTCTCGTGTAGGTTGACTGTTCGCAGTTGGGGGCGTTTTTATTTTAAACCCACGTATTAATTATTTTGGCCCTCGGCCTGTGTTAGCCTACCCCGTACATAGTGGATGGAGGCGCGGTGCAGGCGGCCGTTACGCATCCTGTACCTAGCTTCCCCTTGTATGATGATGAGGTCTAGGGGGAGTTTTTGTGGTGGGTTTTCTTGTGGTTTTTTTATGGTTCTTCCTTTGGTTGAATTTTCCTATTTTCCCGGTATTTCGAACCCCAACCTGTATGGCTCGTGCCGTCCCGCGCAGTCCATCGGGGCTCGGTTGTCTAAAACCCTAGATGGTTAAAAGGGCTATGCCATTGTCGTAGTTCACGAACTGAAAATAGCATGGATAGTGGGTTTGATGAAAGCGTCATGTGGGGTCGAGTTAATGTAATTATTTTTTCCTAGCTATATGGTTAAATTGTTGGTATTGGAAGCATAGGTGACTTGCACAGTCATATTGCATATAGCTACTTTCAAGCATCTCTTTCGTTGCTATGCATAGACTAGGTTACCGAGCACTGCGTCTTGGATTTTAATGGTTCTGATGGTTAGGGCATTTCTTTTTTTTGACTGTACATGCATGCATTTTCTTCCCTACTTGTTATCACATTAAAGCACATTGAAATGAGAACTTTGCATAGGGATGTAATTTTATTACAGTCTAGAAGATTGTTGATGGGATGTTTTAATATCATACAGAAATGTTTTGTATCATGCCAGGATATAGACAAGATCACTTTTAGTGTGAATTTGGTTGTAATGATCTTGTTAGTTAGGCCAGTTAGGCTATGAATAACTCACAATTTCCAAAAGACATAAGAAGAAGGCCCTAGTGGTTGAAGAAGTGTCAGAAGCAGAAGCTGGAACAAAGACTGAATACATATATGAAGACACTCAATCTGTTTCTGGTGTTGAGCCCGAGCATAAATGGGGTGAAATATATAGATTGATTTCCCACATGGAGGTTCCCAACATGGGCCTCGAAGAAGAATCTATCTATGCTAACATAGAGAAATCTTCTATCATGAAAGTTGCCAACAGACCAGAGCTGTTCCCATGCTCTGAGGTAATTGGCTGGATTTTTCCCTGAGTAGATACAACCACAATGATCATAGGAAACGTTGAAGGACAGGGCTATGCTGCATTTAGCCCTGGATATGTGGCGTTGGCCTATCACCTATGAGAAGCCTAGTTTTTCTTATCTGACGAATGGCTGGACAGCATCAGAATGGAGCTGGTGGAAACTCTTAAGAAAATGCTCTTGCAGGGAAAGCTATACCGATATAGATAGACCAGTGAGTATGATACAACGAGCTTGAGGGCTCCCTACAGGTTTATAGCTCTAATGCTTAATAGGATCTTTGGGAGAGCTCATGGAAGACTCTTCAAGCTTGAATGGATACCTATTATCTTTCATGTGGCAACCCAAGGAACAGTCTTCGATTGGGCCAGCCTCGTATCAAGCAGTCTTTCCTCTTGCTTGGCCGCTTCCTTCGGAGGAGAAGCTCAGAAAAGGTCTGAATTTTACATGAGTTCAATATTGATAGATTGCATATTGTGCAACCATCCCTTCCCCGGTCTCAAGTGCATCTGGGACAGGGAAAGAATGCCTGTGTATGCCGCTTATAGACCATTGTGGGCTCACCAGTACCATAGCCATTACAGAGAGGTCTATGAGCACTTCATTATGCCACTCTACACGCTCATTTTCCGGAATGAATGTGACTGTATGTCAGAAGGTGCCATGCAAGTAATAGGAGAACATGCAGACTATTTCTTGACTAACAATGGCATGTATTTCAGAATGTTTGGAGGATTGAAGACACCTTTACTGCTGCCCAAATATGCAACGGATTATATAGTCCATAAAGAGGCAGTCAGGCAGGTGTTCATTGACGGAATAGGTAGTTTCTTGCTTGAACACAAGAAGACTGCATACCCTCCTTTTCCATTCAAGCTAGGAAGCTACAAATTCACCAGGGTGAAGTAATCTGCTGAATTCATAGAGGAATTGGGGAAGTTCCATTTTGGTGAGATGCCTTTTCGAAGGAATGATACTCACAGTAAAGTGGTGGAGCATTGTAAAGAACACAAAGTACATTTTGAATATACTCACCACTTCGATAAGGAAGAATCTATCTTCTGGAACGCCCCTAACATGGCAATGCTAATGAGAAGATTCAAGAAAAAGATTGCCACCAAAGGTGGAAAGGGTGATGAACAGGCAAAGGCTGAAGAAGGAATCAAAAGGAGGAATGAAGAAGCTCAGAGATTGGAAAAGGAGGTTGCAGAATGGCTACAGATGGGAGAAGGAGAGAAAAGAAAAGCTACCCAAGAAGTAGCTGAGAAAGCAAAAGAAGCAGCCAAAGAAACAGAAGAAGAAGCTAGAAAAGCAGCCGAAGAAATAAAGAGAAAGCTTGATGAGGAGCTCCGAGAGCAGGAAGCTGAAAGAATAGAGTTGACACAGCAGTCAGCTTCTGAAACAACAGCAAGGCAGACCCAGGAGGAGGAAAACCCCGAGGTACATATCTCTCAAGTACCTGCTGCTAGCACCCCTATGGCCCCTACCCTCCAGCTAGTGCCTTTCATCCAAAAAAAGGGTGAAGAAGTCCCCGACTTCAATACTGTCTATTATGATAGGGCCACCAAGAGAATAATGAAGAGGATGGAAAAGAAGGTAGAAGCAGAAGGTATGCCTGGAAAAATGATAACAGACACTATTGTTATGCTAGGAACAGACCTAGATCCAAGGCTTACCCTGAGGGCCGAGACTGCAATACTACATGCCTCAGAAGATAACATAGACAAGGTGATGACTGAGATGGAGTCATATAAGAAATCCTCTGCTTAGCTGAAAGATACTTTGAAGAAAGAGGGAGAGGAGGAAAACAAGTTGAAGCAAAAATTTGAACACTTACAGAGGGAGATGAAGACTGCTGAAGCTAAGTTACAGGCCCTACATGAAGAGAGACAGGCTCAGGAGACTACACAAGAACAGCTTGACCAAGTGCAAGCAGAAGATCAAGAGTTGAAGAAGGAGAAGGAGCAGTTATTGGCCAAGGTGGAGGAGCTAGAAGAGCAGCAGAAAATCATCTTGACAACCAATGATCTGCACTCCCAAGAACTGAGAAAGTAGCATCAGGAACATATCTCTTCGTTGCTCCAGCCGTTCAAAGAACATCTCCTCGCCCAGAAAGCTAGAATGCTCCAGCTCTAGACTGCTTTGGAGGAAGACAAGTGCAAAGTCCTTCAGATCGACGGCCAGTTAGAGGAAATCATGGAAACTTCCTCGTACTTTGTGGATAGAGACCAGGATGTTCTTGAGGTCTTAAATGCCAGAATGGCAAGGCTGGAAGGCAATGTAGAGACTCCAGCAGAACTACCGTCTAAATACCATCAAGCCCTCCAGAGAGATCATGACCTAGTAGAGTTCGTTGTCAACACTATAGAAGACTTCAAGAAGACCGTCAAAAGAACGCAAGGAGCATGCTCGGAATACTTCAGGAGGCTCCTTAATACATACAACCGGTGTCAGACAGACGCTGAACATAAGCTTGATGAGTTCTCAGAGCATAAAATCTTCATAAAAATATTGCAAAGTAGATATCAGGATGCAGAGGCCAGAATACAACAGATCGAGGCCATTGATGACCTAGTTTTGAAGAATGAAGTGGGCCACCTATCCGTTAGTGTGCAATTTTTGGAAGATCAGCTTCGGTTGAGCCCCGCTCGGGTCGAGGAAATCAAGAAACAAGCTGAGAAATTCAAAATAAATATCCATTTTTTAGAACCGTGTACTTTTGAAGTCATCGCCAATGAGGTTGCAACATGGAAGAAGTTTCTAGACAGTCAAGCGGGCCCCTCCACGTGAAGGACTAGTCACTTTTTGTATTTATAACAAATTTTGTGAAAGAGAAAATTTTTGAGAAAAGGTTGAGTGTTGGGAAAATGAAGCATTGGGAAGCCCAAAGGTTACTTTGGGCAGCCGAGCCATCACGCCTTTTGTATAAATGTAATAGACTTAGAGGCAAGAGGGGCTTTTTTTCCCAGTAAGACTGGAGGACATATTGTAAGAAGAACTATTTCCTTTTTCAATAAAAAATTACAGTTTGCCTGTTGGGAAAGAGATGTGAAATTTCCTAATGTTATGCAATGGATGGCGGAAAGATGAACGACTTTATTTTTCAGCTTGTGTCCATGAATCATGAGATCGTTCTAAATTTATGGCCTATGTCTTGTTGGATGATTTCTGATTTATTTTTGTGGAAAGTTCACCAAGAGTAATGTATGTTGCTTATATAACAATTAGCTATCTGATTGTTAGAATATTTTTCCCATCCATGTGTTGTAAATATGAATATCAGCTATCTGTAATTTCTATTTATCATACATAGAAATAACACATTACTCACAAATACTCATTCTTTTAGCTCCCCGGGGATAGATAGATAGGTGATTGGATAGTTAATTGATTTACTTCATGGCTGCATATGTGATTTAGATGTTTGTGATCCTAAGACGAGAGGTAAGAACCTGCACATCACATTGTGTAGTTCCTTGAATCTTTATCACCCTACATTGTTAGTTAGGCATTTTCATTGCATACATTAAGTCAAAATTACAAAAACTCGGTGGACCGGGCCGCAACCGGTAGAACCCTTTGTTTTGTTACCTTGACCTAAGGTAGCCAGACCGCAAACCGGACGGATTCCCTACACCAAACAGTCAACGGGCTAGTTGGGAATGTTGATTGGGGAGAATCCTTTACTGTTATTTCCTACGAATTTCCAGGCCCCAACAATTGTATGCGGTTGTTGGATACAAAGTTATAGTCATACATTAGTACAATCTTTTTAGATCAGCATAACATATTTTGTTTTTAATTAACAATAGTTGAATAATGAATAAATTGTAGTCTAAAAACATGGCCATTTATCATAATTTCATTAATTAAGAACATACTATCAAACACTTGCAAAAATTACATATCAAATTCCAATAAAAAAATCTAAAAAAATAACCAATAGAAAGCTAACACAATTCTCTACAAGTTTTGTTTTTACTACAAAATGAAATTCTAAACACAAATCTATTTTTTCTTTGCTCAAAGTTGACAAAATTGCAAAAGAAACACTTCTTTTCTCATAATTGCCCCTACCCCCCCCCCCCAAAAAAAAAAAAAAAAAAATAGACACCCAGATTCATGATTTCACCCAAATATCCATTGTTATTTACTAGTACTTAACATTATGACCACAATTTGGGAAAATTCATCTATGCAAAAGAAATGATCGTAATCCTTCATGTAGCACCTATATATTATTGGAAAACAATTCCCAAAAAAATGAGCAATCCTAGGATAAATTATTTTTGGAACAAAGGTTTTTGTCACCAAAGGATCATAAGTGGGTCACTAAGATGCCCGTCTATGATTATGACATCATAGACAAGGGAAGATAAAATGTGATGGCTAATTCTTTGAAAATAAATGTGAAGAGGAAGGATCTATCTATTCCTTATCCTTAGAGGTATCATATTAGTTTGCAATGGGGTTTCCAATGAATAGTGGCACAATTCATCCAAAGACTTCAGGACGATTTGAACCCTACTAAGGAATATAGTTGGAAGCATGATACTTTGAGGTATAGATGGTAATTTATTTAGTATGGAATTCTACTTTAAAATAAATGGTGTTAGAGGATTTTCATTCATCCCTAGTAATGGGTCACTTTAGCTTTCAGAAATTGCTCTTCCTTTTGGGAAGAAATGAAAAAGAAAATCCATTATTTTTAGCTAAGTGTGATTTTTGTCAGAAGAAAAAGGGTGAGATAGTGAAGAATCTTAGTGAATATAAACCACTATCGATATCTACCATCGTCTGGACTAATATTTACATATATTTTATAGTCAACCACCTAAAAACTAGGAAATAAATTGGTTACCATGGTGTCAGTGACCTCCTTTCCAAAGATGCTTACTTTTGTTTATTACTACACCCATTTACACCTTCCATAGTTGCCCAAGTTTCCATGGATCATATTTTTAAGTTCATGTATTTACACTTTATTTCTCACTTTCATTGTGTCAGATTGTGATCTCACATTCACTAGTAAATTCTAGAATGAGCCATTTAAATTACCTGGAACATAGTTGAAAAAGAAAACAACTTATTATACCCAAATTCATGGTTGAGTGGTCAATAAGTACTTGGAAAATTGTTTGCAATGCTTTGCCTCAAATTGACAACACTAATGGGTTCAATGGATACCCCTAGCTAAATGGTGATACAGTACCACTTATCATGGTGCTACCAAAATTCCACCATATGAAGTTGTTTATGGCCAACTACCACCCCCCCCCCCCCCCCTCTACAAATTTATTTTTACTAGGCACAACCAAGGTTCAATAAGTAGATCAATACAATCTTGCTTTGTCTCAAAATGGAATGATGCAATAGGTATACCACCATCATTTTGAGCATTATTTTTCAGAAGGATATTAGGTGTTTCTTTTCCTTCATCCCTATAGGCAAACCATTCTCAAAGACAAATCCCACCTTTCATGTCCCCATTCAAATAAGACTGCTTGCAAATAATGTTTCACCAACCTACTAGTTCCCTAGGTTGAGATGGAGACATAAATTTTGTAATAAATGGGATATGGGACCCAAAATAACTTTAGTTTACCATATTCATATTTAAATGGTTCACATAAATAATAAATTCTAAGAAAATAAGGTGGCATTGGTTCATGAACACACTTGGAAGCTCGTGGAGTCTTTGGGTAACTAGATTCCCCACACACTTGGAATAATCTTCATCTAAATATGAACCCATGGGTAATGTAACATTATTGGAGGGTGATGTGGTGTCAAATATCATATAATGAGCCAAGGAATTTTAATTATTAAAGGAGATTAACTCCCATGGAAGAGGAAAATACTAGAAGACATTGTGTGTCACTTAGAAGGATGTTCCATGCCCTCTATGACAACCAATGATGAAAGGTTCTATGAGAAGTATGACAAATTTAGACCTGATTGCAGAAATATGAAAAATATACATGAGAGGGATAAAAATAGCCACCAATAGGTCAAATTTTTGAGTTATAGGAATCCATTCGAATTGGGGAAAGAATTGGAGCATGAAGAGGAAGACAAGTGTCATAAGAGTTACTAAACCACTAATATGAGTTAGAGGAATCCCATGGAGGAAAATTCGACCTTTGGAAGTCTCATGAAGTTATTAAAAGGATTTCATGAGGAAGTGCAATGTATTTTGATCATTTTTTAATTTTCCTTTGACATTTTGGAGAGCTTTTGCTTGTCCATTGCATGGTGAGTGTTCACTCTCCCTGCTTGTGAACCAATTTCGAGGGAGCTGGATTCCTTTCCAAGTTGGTTGATGGAGAGGCCATTAATAACTATAATTGGAGCTTAATGAATTTGTTTTAGTTTGATTTTGAAGGTCCATACATTCTAATTCTCATCTCCCTATTCTCTCATTCTTTCTTCTACATTCCCCCACACTCTCATTTGATAACACACTTGTTGGAGTGGTGCTTTCACTTTGTTGAGAATATTTGATGCCTAAGATTGGGTATATTACGTATGGCTCTTTAATATTGCATGCATATTCTATGTAATCCGAAATATTAATAATACATATGTTAGAGGCTCACATTCCCATGCTCTTGAAAAACTAGTTTTCAAGGGTTTGGCTTCAATTTTGAAGTAGCTTTATATCAGATTTGTATGATGGATTTTGTCTGAGTTTCATGATTTTTTGATAGCCATATAAGATGTGTTACTCTGTAATTTCATGTCCCTGTGTTGTGTATCTCTAACTCCAAGAAATCCCTATGTGAAACATTTGCAATTTCATGCTATTAAATCACTAGTTTTCATGCATTTGACTCCATACTAAATGAGTTGTATACCATACTTGTATGAAAGGTTTTATATTGTGTTTAATACTATTGGGGAAGCAATTTTTATGTTGTATATGGTATCTATATTTCATATCTTGATCTGAACCTTTAACTCTACCTTTCATATGTCAAAATTGAGTTAGTTATGCAATTTCCTTGAAAGTTGTTATATGAATGTTGTGCTTTATAGCTAGTTTTCAGAGATATAACCATGATCAAAGACAACCCTTTATTCCTTATATTCATTCCCATACTCTGTTCTAAAATTTGGGAGGGTCATACTTGAGTTGGGAAGCCAGTTTGGTCTTCGCCCTTGGGGGGGAATTTGACCTCATTTTCCTAGTAAATTTCCCCTTTTATTCTTATCCCCAAATAAAGTTGCAAAAGATTAAATTCAGATACTAAGTTCTCATGGTTCATATTGTAGTGTTGTAAGACTCCCCATATGCTTTCCTTTCAAATTCGAGACCATTTGGAGTCAAATGGACCCCCCTAGAGTCATGACTAGCAAAGCTCAAAATTGGCCAAAATGGTGCAAACCAGAAGGATTTGTCAAATGAGTTTTAAGTTTGTACTGTTGAATGTCCAAGGTCTGTTAGGATTTTTTTAATCCCATATGATCCATCCATACAATAGTTTTAAAGGTTCGGTGGCGTTGAAACCAAGAAAGGGTAGTTTACTACTTTTTCCTAGTTTTGAAATTAGACCAAGTATTGAAGGAGGAGGTATGTGAATTATTGTGAAAATTCATAGACCACATCATATTAAGAAGCCACATATATAAGTTTATCAAGCCTATCAGAACGTAATATCACTTCCCTTGAGCTTCCTCGGTTGTCTCATATGCATGGAGTTAGTGTGAAATCCATTGTGAATGAGGGTCTTGAGAAAGATTGTTTTCAATGTCAAAGTTTTGAATCCTCTTTGAAAATTTTTGGATAGTGTGCCTAAAATTCCCCAAAAAGGTACATTACACCACTAAAATATAAAGCCAATGTTTCAAGAACCCTATCATATTCTCCATGCATTGGACATGTTTCCTATGTATTGACTCTTCCTACCTACTCTAAGGTCCATATTCTAGTCTTTCATGTCTCCCTCTAAATAATTTTGTAGGGTTGAATTTCCAAGTTCATACTAGCCTTCCAAAACTTGATGAAGAAGGGCCTATTTGGTTACACACATAAACATTATTGACCGGAAGAGAGTGTTGACTCCACCAATCCACTATTTAAGAAGTCTTGGTATAGAAGAACAATATGCAGCCTAAAGATGCCACTTAGGATCCAATAGTGATTTTACTATAGTTTCAACTCCCCTAATTTTTGAAGTGGGAGGGAATTTTGGGGTCCTACCCTACCCTCACTACTTTTCGGTACTTAAGAGTTAGTCAATTAATGTATGAAGCCATATTATTTAACTAAGGCCCATTTGGTATTTAGTTGGTAGTTATTTAACATAAAAGGGTTTCCCTTATTAAATAATACCCACAAAGTGGTTGGTACTCATTAATTATGGAACCAGAAGTATTCAGGGTTTTGCGGCTAAACAACTATTTATAGATCTAGAAAACTATGCAATGTTTTGTAAGTGTTTTTATTTTATCATATCTCCTCTCAAAGGAGGTTTCCCCCTTTAAAGAGGCCCATGGAAATTTCTCTATCTTTTAGAATTATCAATACAAGAGTTGTATCTATAGGTTTAATATCATTGCCTCTTATATTTGATTATTTGCACTTATATTAATCTTAAAATTGTATTGTCACTATTGTTTTTTTGGTTAGGTACATTACAATGTTTCTTGATTCACGATTAGGAGTGGAATTGGTTTCTCTAGAGATGGGGGAGGTTTTATTTATGGTGAACATATATGGACCTTGGGAAAATAGGGTTATTTTTTGGGAGGATGTGCCTACAAATGTTGCTATGAAAATACATAATATTATTTCAGGACATGACCCAAATTTCACATTAATAATAGATGAATATGGGTATTTTCAGCAAGTGAAGATCCCCTATAGTATGTTTTTCAATAATCTAGAGGAAATTGGATGGGTATATGTAGAACTCATTAAGATGGCTCCTATCTAATGGAACAAAAGGATTGGGGAGGATATTGTCGAAAAAATACTAGATCATTTCCTTACAATTTAATATTAAACTTGGTGCACAAAATATCATAATAATACCCATTTTACAATTTAAGCCAAATATTCCATCTGTAGGGAATATGTGGTTGTTTAGGAGCATGTTCATGACCCATGAGCCTTAAAAGCATATATTTGGGCCTAAAATGCCAGTTTTTTTCCATATAACATGGCTAGGACTCAAACCCATCCACAGTACAAATACCTTATAATGTCATCGATATTGCACTCATGAGCCACAAATTCTCTATACAATGCATGGGTGGTTTTTTGGGAACCTATTTGTGGTCCATGAACACCATCA
The DNA here is from genome assembly GCA_001517045.1 of Pseudotsuga menziesii. Classification (NCBI taxonomy): domain Eukaryota; kingdom Viridiplantae; phylum Streptophyta; class Pinopsida; order Pinales; family Pinaceae; genus Pseudotsuga; species Pseudotsuga menziesii. The sequence continues at coordinate 386,643 of LPNX010968698.1, forward strand.
CAATAGATTTTGGGCCTTAATATTTTTTTTTTCATCCTCAAATAAGGCCAAGACCTTGCAACCCATCCTTAATGCACAAAACCCTTCAATGGAACCCATATAATACTTGTGAGAAATATGTTTCCTTTGCAAGTCTTGTGTGGTGGTTTGAGATCTTAAGCATGATGCATGAGCCCTAAAAGCACATTTTCGGCCCTAAAATGTTGATGTTCCTCCTCATACCATGGACATGACTATAAGACCGATCAATGACGCACACATCCTTTTAATGACACCCATATTATACTCATGGAAAATAACTTCCTTTAAAGAGCATGCGTTGTTGTTTGGAATCTCATGAATGGCTTGCAAGCTATAAAATATACTTTGTAGCTCTTACACTTGAGACCTATTCATGGTGCACAAAGCCTCATAATAACATTGATATTGTACTCATAAAGAAAATAGTCCCTATACATAGCCTCTATCATTGTTTATGACAATATACATAGCCTATAATTGTTTATGATAATATACATAGCTTATAAAAATTAAAAAATAATTTAATCACCATTTCACATTTACTACTCACTTATGCCATATCTAATTATTCCTTCATTTATAGCAAGTTAAATGTAAATGAAATGTACACATGTTTTATAATACATGTATGCTATCTTTAAAAAAAAATACATATACAAGACACATCTCCAAAAGTGTATACATTTTGTAAAACAATGGGACACCTCGAAGATATCAGCTTAAGGAATGATATATGTGTATGGTGCGTTGGACAATGTGACATATAAAAAGGTGATGAGTAATGTTCACATTTTGTAAATAAAGTACACGAGTAAGGTGATTAGTCATGTTCACAATTTGTAATAATAGAGTACATGAGTATTTGTGCGATTCGTAAGTCCATGATTCAATAAATAATGGTATGTATAATAAAGTTTAGAAGTGAAGTAATTAGATTAGTAATGTTCATTTTTTTTGTATTTAGAGAAGCGGGTGTTTTCTAGTCTAGTATGGGAGAGATGTTGTCATGTTTGTACGTGACGTTTAATTTTATATCCAATATGCTTGTTTACACAAAATTAAAATTAATATTAAAAAATAAAATTTTTAATTATCTCCCAAAAACAATATCAGCCACACAAACAACCCAATACGGGGATATGTTGTAATGTTCATACCTACCAAAATAATAATATATTAATTAATTAATTATCTGCAAAAAAATGTTGAAACCATGTGCAAGGCCTCCTAAACAACCCATGGTTTTATTGTACATGGTTTAGTAGGGCCTTGCAAATGGTTTTAAAACCATGTGCAAGGCATCCTAAAAAATCCATGGTTTTATTGTACATGGTTTAGGAGGGTCCTGCAAATGATTTTAAAACCATGTGCAAAGCCTCCTAAACAACCGATGGTTTTATTGTATATGGTTTAGGAGGGCCTTATACATGGTTTTAAAACCATGTAAGAGGTCAATGTTTTGAATACTAATATACTTTAATTTATTCAATAAGTAAAAACCATATTAACATGATCTTAGATCTCACTTGAAGTTATATTTAGGATAGTATTAAAATGTATGTAATCTTTAGGTTTGAAACAATTTTATGTTTTCATTTAGGATACTATTGCAAGGTTTTAAATAAGGGTTTTTAAGTTATGAGACTATGAAATATAACTATTTTAAAATATGGTAGTTTTAATAGTTAATCATTTATAATAATAAAAATTATTTAAAGAAATGCATATCAATAAGTGTTTTTCAATTATATTTTAAATATGGTTTTAAAATACAATTGAAAATATAGTCATGTATGAAATAGTATAATAACTATAATGTTTTAATAACTATAATATTTTAATAGATATAATATTTGAATAGTAAAAATGTTTTTAAAAAATAAGGTTTTTGAAATATAATTTATTTATGGAATAGTATAAAATTATACTGTTTTTAAAAATTTAATGTTTTAATAGTATTAAAGTTTTAATATTTAAATAATTAAAAAAAAAATCACAATTTTTTCTTTTCAATAATTTTTTTAATTATAATTGCAAATATAGTCAAACTAAAAAATATTGAATTTCAGTAAGAGAATTTTATTAGCAATTCATTAACTTGTAAAGTGAGTTTTTTCTTTGCATAGGTTTGAGTGTATGGTGTATTAACATTAATGCATAAATTAGTAGCTACATTGATTGGTTCTAATGGTGTATTAATAAGTGGAGAGGTTTGCATGTAAAGAGTTTGATCTACTAGTTTGGATTTACTCTGGTGTTTGGATTTAGATCTATGGATTTAGATCTATGCTGGTGTAAATAATGTATACGAATAAAGTGATTAGTCATGTTCACAATTTGTAAGATGGTTAGTCATGTTCATAATTTGTAAATAAAGTACATGAGTATTTGTGCGATTAGTAAGTCCATAAATCAATAAATAGTGGCATGTATAATAAAGTTTAGAAGCGAAGTAATCAGAGGTCGATATATATA
>LPNX010968698.1:395231-415061 GCA_001517045.1 Pseudotsuga menziesii
CCTAATGCAACAAAACCATTAAGGAATGCACTATTGAGGAATGTCGCAATCCAGCATAAGTATTGATAAATGTCATAATCCAATATATTTCTTTTTGAACGTCGAAATCCAACATAACTCTCGATGAATGTCGTAATGCGACAAAACCAACAAGGAATGTACAATGATGGAATGTTTCAATCCAATGTAAGTGTCAATGAATGTTGCAATGCAACAAAGCCATTAAGGAATTTACCATGGATGAATGTCACAATGCAATATAACCCTTAATAAATAACAGAATGTGACATAATCCATAATGAATGTGAGAATGCAACATAACCATAATAAACATTAGAATATGACATAACCCTTGATGAATGTCACGATGATGGATGTCAAAAGTCACATTATGAATGTGTCACATATTGTGTTGTGTGGGTTTATATCATTTTTTAATCCTTAATGAATGTTAGAATGGGACATAACCCTTTGTCATATTAGACATATAACCCTTTCTCAATGTCACAATGTGACATAACAATTAATAAATTTCGCAATCCAGCATAACACAATGAACTTCGAATGTCACATTATTGATATATCACATCTTGGATTGTGTTAGTGTATATCATTTTTTAATACTTAATGAACATTAGAATGTGACATAGCCCTTTGTCATATTAGATATATAGCATTTTCCCAATGGTGTAATGCGACATAACCTTTATAAACATCAGAATGAAACATAATCCTTCATGATCGTTGAATGTCACATAATCAATAAGTCGTATATTGGGTTGTGTCATTATATATATCATTTTTTAATCCTTAATGGGACATAACCCTTTTTCATGTTAGACATATAACCCATACGTAATCTCACAATGCGACATAACCATAGATGAACACCATAATTGAACACAACATGATGATTGTCGAATGCCACTTTAAACTAATGTGTCACATCTTGGGTTGTGTTTGTGAATATCAATTTTTAATCCTTAATGAGATTTAGAATGGTACAACCATTTATCATTTTAGACATGTAACCTTTGCTCAATTTTGCAATGTGATATAACCATTGATGAATGCCACAATGCAGCATAATACATGATATACATCACAATGTGAATGTCGAATGCCACAGTATTAATGTGTCACATATTAGGCTGTGTCATTTTATATAATTTTTTAATCCTTAATGAATGTTGCAATGTGACAACCTTGTCACATTATTAATGTGTAACATCATGGGCATTGTCAGTGTATACCAATTTTTATAAAAACCAGTCAAAATGTAGCATAACCCTTGATGAATGTCATGATGCAAAATAATGTTAATTATCATTAGAATGGAAAATAATCCATGAATGTTGAATGCCACATTTTCACCCTTTGTCATATTATACACATAACCTTTAAAGAACGTCATGAGATAACTATTGCGTCTTCTGCCGCCTTAGTCCCATGAACCCTTGTTCATCACCGTGCATGGTATTTCAAAACACTCTTCTTCTTGTGTCATGATACCGTGATGATAGCTTGTGGTGGTTTGACCACTCCACCTTTCACAGGGGTTTTGTCTCCTGTCTGCTCACCCTCGGTGTGATGTGGCCCTGACACTTGTCTTCTCTTGATCCTTTCTGGGTTGACTTTCTCCTTTGTGAGTTTATCGGAGGTTTATCTGCCACCCACCGGTGGGGTTCTCCCTTGGCACTATTTTCGGGTTTTCTTGGTATGTTTTTTCCTGTCCCCCGCTTGTTGGCCCTTCTCCGTTGAGATCTAGTTTCATCTTCACTTTTCCTGTAATCTTTTGTTGTGGGCCTCTCCCATTTTCTAGTTTCTTCACATCTCTCTGGGGACCCGCTGTTCACCTGGGATTTGGGCAATGTTGCCTTTCCTCCAGGGTTAGGGTTTATTGTCTCTCTTTATTCTCTGGGGTTGACTTCTTTGGCATTCCCATTATGGTGGAACCTGGGATAGTACCACGCTTTCGACGCAAATGGAAGACTAAAGCTATGAAGATTCTTGATGGAAAGTTCCGATATGTACTTGGTCACGATGTGTACTTGGATAGGGTATCTTCTCTTTGCTCTCGGGCATTGGTAGGTAGGCTTGAATACTGTGAGATGAACAAACAAGATTGGATTGACTGGGCGAACCTGCACTGGAAGCCTATGTTGACCTATATTTCGACTATCAGCTTGTGTTTTAATGGCTGGATATTTTTAGTATTATTGGAAGCTCAGCATGCCACACTTATTCTTGAGTTCATTTTGAAAATGGGTTCTAGCTGCCTAGTTCTCTATCGCTAGCATGCTCACTTCGACCCTCTAAGGGAGGAGTCACGAAGTGACATCTCTAGATACTCTTGCCTCATCTACCTTTTCCTCTGTGGCATAAGAATATCTTGGAGGGCATAGCAAACACTCTCATCCGGTACATGGAGGTCGATGCAGATTTTCATTTTTCCTTTGAAAAGCAACTTGCTCAGGTGCTGGTCGAGATGGATGTCACACATGGTCTCTCGGTAGAAGAGGAAATCCTCTGTGTTGAGCACTTATTGATCCAGAAGATTGATTACTTGCATGTGCCTTTCATATGCAGTCTCTGTCACGAAATTGGCCACCTTCGCAGATGTTGTCCCTCGCGCCATGAAGCTCCTTCGTCTTCCATCTTTGAAGCTTCTCCCACCTCAGGTTTTCGTGCCCCTATGTCAACTCCTATTCATCCTGTTTCAGGTAATCTTCCACAGTCTCTTTCACTATTTGATGATGTTTTTTATTCCTTTCTCAAGGATGTGGACAAACTTATACCTCCGGGGGTGGCTGCGAGACCCCCTGTAGTGGTGTCTTCTACTGAGACCCCCATACTTCCTAAGGCTGCTACTCCTACTCTGGTACCCTCTCACACTCTTCAACCCTTGTTGACAGTTCTTGCCCTTCCCTCTGGGACTGATGGTGTGCTTACTCACTCTTCTGTTGTTCCTTGTGCCTCGAAAGATGATGTATCTGCTGCTCCATTTTCATCTATACTGGCTTATTCATTTGCTGGTACCTCTCCTATTCCATAAGATGACTGTCCCTTTCCCATCTCTGACAACCCTCGACCTCTCTCCTCTAAAGGGTTCTCCTCGGCCCGCTTGCCCTCTCCCTCCCCTATGATGGTCCCTCCGCTCACCTCCCTTGTGGACTTCCCACCACTCGCAGACATTACACCTTCCACCTCACCCCCATGCTCCCCTGGTAGTCCTCTCACCTCGCCATCCTTATTCGATCCCTCGCTGCAGAAGATGATGACTATCTTATCAGCCACCAGCCCCACCTCTCCTTCCACTATCAACCTTAAGTCGATCAGATTTGCCAATGTACGGTCAGGAAGAAGCCCAGGGAGAAACCCGATTCATGCTCCCTTTCTTCCTCTTCTCCTCCTGACATCCCCCTTTCGGCCCACATCAAGGAAGCGACTAGGGGTAATCTCTCCAGGGGACTTAGATTCTATACTCCTCGTCCCGCTGTCCCTCCATGATCATTCTTTCTCTCAATGTTCGTGGTCTTGGAGGCAAGACCAAACAAACTCACCTTCGCTCCTTATTCCTCTCTATTAAGTCGGATATGATTCTCCTTCAAGAGACCATGTGTAGCTCACACCCCACACACTTTTCCTTCTTGAAGCTCCTCCCCCACCAGGAATATTGTGCCACCAATACCTTGGGCCTTTTGGGAGGCTTACTAATAGCATGGAACCCTCTCAGGGTTAAATGCCATGCCTTTGAGACCATGGCTGGTATCCTTGTAAAGGTTATCTTCTGTAGCATGTCGACCCCCTTTGATATCATCAATTGTTACGGTCCATATCGGAACACGGTTCAGTACCAAAACAATGTTCTACGAGGTGGACTTCTCTCTGCTCCCCTTTTGATTCTTGCGAGAGACCTCAACTTCACCATGAATGCTTCCAAAACTTGGGGACACAAAGCCATCTTAGACCCCCTCTTTTCACACTTCAAGCACTTTTTTGACTCGGTCAGTCTCCACGATTTTTTGCCTCCCTGACCTAGGCCGACCTAGAAGAATGGGAGGTTAGGTAACGAAGATATCTCCAAGCGTTTAGATCTTTTCCTCCTCTCTTCTGATTTAATCCCTTTACTAAACGGTCTCACTGTACCTAGACCCAGCCGGCTGATGTCTTCAATCATCTCCATATTTGTCTTGAGTGGAACAAATCTCTGTCCCCCTTTAACTACCCCTTCAAGTTCAATCGCTCCTAGCTAACTGACCCTAACTTCGTCCTCTGGATTTCGAGGCAATGGCTTGCTATCCCTTCCCCCTCATCACTTAATGATCTCGATGGTATGGTAAATAAGCTGCAAAATCTTAAACATGATGTCAAAACTTGGATCTGGGATTATGATTCCTTAATGAAGGCGGACTCTGTCAAGCTGGATCTAGAGATCGAAACTCTCCTGATGGTATCTTTTTCTGGTAACTTCACCCTTGAGGACCAGTTAGCTTTGAACTTATTTGGGAAAAGAATAAAAATATTTTTTATCATCTCCTGCTTACCTGGCAACTTAAAATCCAAACCAACTAGGCACTTTATGGTGATTCCAATACTAAGTTCTTCCATGCCATTGGCTTTGAAAAAAGGAATCAGAAAACCATTTGGTCCTTAGTTGACGAAGAGGGACAGACCATCGAAGACGAGCATGACCTCAAATAGCTTGGCAGCAGACACTTTGCCCAGCTTTTCAGTGATGATCGGGCCACTTACATCTTCAATCAGCTCCAGGTGGTTTCTCACTACCCTCCCATGATCGATCAGGCTTCTACTTCCTACCTCATTTCCCCTGTCTCCTGTGCTGAGATTCTGTTTGCTTTGAAATATTTCAAGAAAGATAGAATCCTAAGACCAGATGGCTGGCCTGTGGAATTTTTTCTCCACTTGTTTGATTTGTTTGGCCCTGACTTACTGAAGGCTATTGAATTTGCTCGAACCTCGGGTTACATTTCTCTCGCTCTCAACTCCACCTTCATCGCTCTGATTCCGAATAAGGATAAGCCTGCTTCCTTTGCGGACTTCAGGCCCATCTCCCTGTGTAAACTTTTGTACAAATTGGCTGTAAAGGTGATTGTAGTCAGGATCAAACATCATTTGCACAAGCACATCTCCATTGAACAATATGGTTTTTTGAAGAACCGTCAGATTACAGAGCCCATTGGTATCACCCAAGAGATTCTCCATTCAGTCAATATGAAGAAAACTTCTGCTCTTACACTTAAGCTGGATCTTGTGAAGGCATTCGATAGGGTCAACTGGTCCTTTAGCCAACTGATATTGATTCAAATTGGGCTTCCCCTCCTAGGTGTGAATTGGATTATGGCCTATCTTACTTTGGCCAATTTTGTTGTACTGGTAAATGGCACACCTTCCCGGTTCTTCTTAGCTTCTCATGGAATAAGACAAGGCTATCCTCTTTCTCCCTTACTGTTCATTTTGGTCATTGAAGGCCTGAGTCTTTTGATTATGAATGCCAGAGAGCATGGCCTCATACGAGGTATCAAAATTTTGTCTTCCTTAGCCCTTACTCATCTACTTTTTGTAGATGATGTGACTTTGCTGGGATCTAGTACCCTTCTTGAATGGACAACTTTTGATGTCATACTCAACACCTTCTGCAAGGGGTCGGGGATGTGTATTAGGTTAGAGAAATCTTGTTTCCTCTTCAACCATGTGGATGTGGATATCTTGGGAAGTATCACCCGGGTTCTGCCTTATAGGATGGAACCTATTGATTTAGGTTTCAAGTATTTGGGGTATTTCCTCAAACCCCTAGGGTATAGATTCAGTGACTAGAACTGGATTATTAAAAAAATTGAGCATCGGATACATAACTGGTCTCACAAGATTCTTTCTTTGGGGGGGCATCTGATCCTGGTTCAAGCTGTACTATCTAGTCTTCCTATTTATTGGCTAGGTTTGGCTTCCATCCCTATTTCAGTATTGACTCGGCTCAAAAGCATCACCTTTGCTTTCCTCTAGGGCTCTTCTGAATCTCATCACCGATACCACTTGTCCAGCTGGTATACACTCTCATGGCTAAAGGATTTCGGTGGATGGGGTATAAAAAACTTTCATTGGTTAAGTCTGACACTAAGAGCCAAAAATATCTGCATGGTCTTACATAGTGATGGCCTTTGGCTCAAAGTCCTCCGTGTGAATTATATGCATAATCGCCCGGTAGCTGCATGGCTCAAGGGAAATAGGTTTAATACCCATGGTGTCTCTATGTATTGGAGAGGGTTCATTCACACATTACCTTTGTTGGGGTGTTGTTTATATTGGCTCACTGGGGATGGAAGAGATATCATCTTGGGTCTTGATCCTATTGTGGGAGCCCATAGCACTCCTACTCTTGCCCTTGATCTCAAAGAATACCTTGTTGATCTTGATATCGTTACTCTTGCACAAGCACATAATGCTCAACCTGATGCTCGTCACTATTGGTTCACGGAAGAAGAACTATATCTGGAAGGCGATTGGAAGCTTGTTTGGGAGAACTTTATCAGAGGCCTGGAATTGGAGGGGATCAAACTGTTAGCCCAACCGGACTCCCTTGTATGGACCCACAATCATACTGGGGGCAATGCTTCAGCAAATTCTGTGTACAATTTTATTATCTTGGCCTCTCAGCCTCATCCTGCGGATATTGTGTACTATCTCTAATATGGTTAAGCTCTCCCTCCTCCAAGATTGCATATTTTATTTGGTTGGTTTTGGGAAATAGAATTCTCACCTAGGATAACCTCTAGAGAAAGGGGTGGTCCAATCCTGGTATCTGCTCACTCTATGGTGCTGGTGCAGATTGTATTTTGAATATTTTTTCCTTATGTCCTATCTAGAGGGATGCAATCTACCATCTTAGTGAAAAATATCATTTTATCCCTCCCCATCAGTGTGATGATATACTGTCTTACATCAGGCATTGGATCAGCAGTTTCTCAAAGTATACTCCTGTCTATTATATCATTTTCTTTTCCCTCTGGATCATCTGGAAGGCTAGAAACAAAGCCATCTTTGAAGGGAAAAAACACTCTGTTTTTCACTTAGTCTCATAGATTGATCATGCCCTCCAGTTTTTCAAGCCCCCTTGTATTAAGAATCGTAAGTCCCATATCATTGGTGACGGGCCTCAGCTTGTATTCCCCTGTGGCTTTTTCGACGGGGCTTTTGCAAATGAAGTTGGGGGAGCCGGTATACACATCTTGTTGAGTATGGACCATTCCTTTGAGTTTTCCCTGGGGATCAGAACCAGTACCAACACCATAACAAAACTGTTGGGTCTTTGGGCTCTCTTACATATTGCTCAGATCACGCGTCTCCCCTTGCTGACTATTTTTGGGGACTCTTCTATGGTTATTAACTAGGTAAATGGTTCATCTTCCCTCGCTCCACCTGATCTCAATAATTGGTGCAGGGAAATCAGGCTCTTGTGTAATAGCTTCTCAAACATGTCCTTCAACCATCTCTATCATGAACATAATACGACTGCCGACCGCCAATCGAAGGTTGCCTTAGATTTTACTCCCGGTTCTTGTATCTTTTCTGAACACTTTGAAGACCATTTGGTCTTGAGCAACTCACTTATGCTCTTTTGAGTTTGGTGCGGGAGTTTTTATCCCCTATAACTTATTTTGTACTTTTATTATGAAAGGAGCAGACAACCTCCTGATTGTAGTCTCAGCTCTCTATTTGTTCACGATAGTGATGGTTTCACGAAGGACAGGTATTGTTTCTTATCATGACACGTATTGAGTGATTGTATGGTGAACCTTTCCAAACTCCTTGGGGTAGCTCTCTGTGCTAGGATCCTGTTCATGGAAGATGTAACTGTCTCTCTCCTACTATTTATGGTTGTAGCCCTATATCAGGGCAAACATGATACATGGTAATATTATATAATATTAATGTGCCTAAAATTCCATTTAATGTGATGTTTTGGATATATCATACAACTAAATCTCAAAGTTTAATTTCAAAAATAATAGATTGCGAAATTGTTAAAAATGTTTTTCTAACTTAGATTTTATTGTTTATTTCTTATATTTGGATTAGTTCAAAGAATATTTTTTATTAATTTATTCTATTTGGGTCAACAAAATAACAATTATCAAATTAAACTAATGGGTCAATAAATTTGATATTTTGTTGACCCTTAAGTTTATTAAATTTCAAAATTAATAGATTGGAAATTGCTGAAAATGTTTTTTTAACTTAAATTGTATTATATTATTTTATTATGTTTTTTTCCTCTTCTTATACTATAAATACTTATTCATACTTTTCCTTCATTTATTTCTTTATATATATAATTGAAAAAGTAATATTTATTGTACATATAATATTTTCTTTATATAGTAATTATTTTTACAAAACATGGATATTTCATTTTATATTGAGTTAAAATAAATAAACAAAAATTTAAGTGAGCATTTCTGTTAACAAATATGAATAAATAATTGAGAAATTATATATATATATATATATATGAATGAATGAAAAACCTTTACTTATATGCTAAACAAATTAGCAAAATTAATAAAAGTAATACATATCATAAATAAAAATCATGATAACAAAATTGATAGAACTAATATATTATAATGCAGACTACTTTCCAGAAAAGTTATAAAGTCACCATATATATATTATTATTAAGAAATACTTCATATACATTTATAACGAAATATTTAAAGCTACACCCAAATGTGAAATTCCGTAGTTAAGGAGATCCCAGGAATCATGCATGGGAGTGTCAAATACTAGGATTCATGACAAGCGTGAGCTAAAGAAGGCAAGACCACTGGGCGAGTAGAATGATGGCCAAACAGGACACATACCCTAATAAAAAGGAGGGTGCGTCTAGGGCTAATACAAAGGATCAAAATTATTAAAATGTAGACAGAGAATGGTAACAATAACCTAGAGCAATCTTATACAGACTGAATTTACTGGGTTAAATGCAGACTTAGGTTTTGATGCAGAGCTGGACCATAAAAGGTGTATACCCAATGCAAGCGGCAGGAAATTGTGGATCCCAGTGTGACGGTCCATTAAAAACTAGAGAATGTTGCTATTTGATGCTAATTTGAGTATCTGTGCACCCAGAGCTGGAGATTAGCGTCTAAGAGTTAGTTGTGCAGATTGTATAGGGTGGAGACATCTATCTAAAATGAGTTCTCGGGGATGCCACCTTATTGATTGTTATGACTGCGATTGTAACCTTATTTCTTTACAATGCCCGTGAGCACTGTATAATGTCTGTGGACCGTAACCCATAAACTGCCAATGTTAAACATGAACGCCATAACCCTAGGAACGCCATATAACGCCCAAAAATGCTGCTCTTCTTCTCACATAGCTGGAAATATATATGCAGCAAGCTATTTTGTTCACGTATACATGCCCAAAATCATGGCGGCAGAGAAAATGTGGAGTCCTCTACCACACAGACCGAGCGAAGATGTGGTGCGGCAGCTGTAATGACGACTATATGTTGCTCTAATATTAAGATCAGATATCGTTCCAATAATGAGATAAAGGTTGCAATTGTAGCCGTGCACATAGATCAACTAGTGTCACAAAGCTTACACACGGAGGCCAGAAGAGAGGAGGGATTAGTGATTCGATGTATTGAAAAGGATGTCAATTCCATCCCTAAACCCTGCTACCACGTGAGGGATAACTGTTGGTCAGGACGGCGTATCGTACCCCAAGAGGGATAACTGGAAATGGGAGTGAACTGGACCTCTAACACGAACTGCAACTGCAACTGGAATCTAATTGGAACTCGTTCAGTTAGAATGAAAATCTGTGCAGGAATCTTTGTAGTAAAGAAGTTGTTGTGCAACAACTTGCCGATCCGTGTGGCCGGTTTGACGGGTGGACGGAAAAGGTGTCATGAAGCAGAGCCACGCGTCATTCATAACCCACAACGAACTCTAACTAGTAATATGATCTAACAGAGAGTTCTCCATATGTGTAGACCTCCACCACATGGAATGAATCCATCCTGCCACATTGTATGAAGTCCTCCATCATATTTACAATGTTTTACTTTGTTAGATATTCAAGGGCTTTCCATCCACAATGATTTGACTCTCATAAATGAAAAATTAATACGTGACATGTGATTATTGCTCATGTGTTTTTAACTTTTTTCTTTCATAAGTGTTAGCTATCTTTTCCCATTTTACCTTTTGCTATCCCTTCTCCTATGATTTCCATCATGAACTTTGGATTCAAATTCATCAAAAGTCATAAGTACACAATTATACATAATATACATTTATGAAAAAAAATTACAGCATAATTTTATTCAAAAAATATTCCATATGCAAAAATGTTGTTGTGGGTATTGTGCAAGTCTCAAGGAAAGAATGAGAGAGAAGGGGAGAGGGAAAACGGGTAGAGAAGAGGGAAGAGAAAATAAAAGAGGATGAGGAAGACAATAAGAAACAGCGAAGGAGGGGAAGGAGGGTAATAGAAGGAAGGATGGGGATTTTAATATAAATAGGAATGGGGAGAGGATGAGGAGAGGAAGGAAGAAGGTAAGAATAAGAAGAGAATGAAGGAGGAGAGGAAGAAGAATACATAGATGAGGAGAGGAGAAAGGAAGAAGATAAGGATAAGAAGAGGAAGAGAAAGAGTAAGGGGTGATTCCATGAAGGTGGGTAACACTTTTTCGCTAAATTTGGTGATGAAAACCTGTTTTTTTACTCATGTGTTAGATAGAAGCTCTTGAAACACATATATGTCATGTGAATTTCGACTTGCAGTTTAAAAACAAATTGTAGAATATTATGTTGGCTTCCCAATGATATTTTTTTTAAAATATTTTGATGTCATTTAATGTGTGAGATTTTGCATTTAATGAACTGTGTGACCTTAAAAATTTGAACAAGTTAATAAGTGGCTCGTTTCCATCCCCAATAATTCAATCTTACATTAATATATATATATATATATATATATATATATATATGAGCACGATCTGCACAAAATGCACTGTGGTCTGCATATTTGTTTGTTAATTTATTTCGCAATATACAATTATTTATTATTTTTCAAAAGTGACCACATCTAATTTCAACATCATTTTATACACATGTGTCCATCCCAACTTTTTTTCGCTATTTTCAATATTTAAAAAACCAAAGACACCCTTTGGAAGAGGACACATCGATGTGTGGGCTGCCCATTTTTAACAAATTTTTGGATGTGTATATTTTACTCTGCGGATTTTTCTTTGAGTTGCTTCAAAGTTGTTGTCTAGTTTTCTAGGTGTAAGTTTTAGAACTAATTAAAAAAAAACCATATCAATGACAAAACACATGCATGATATCTCAATGGATAGTGGATTCGTTGACAAATCTATCGGTATGAAATTCACTCAGTTGTGTGCCATGAATGGCAGGGTTTACACCCCTAGAAACACAGAGAAACATTGATTTTCCTGTAAGAGGGATAATTCTTTGTTTTTCAGGCCCTCGATCGAGGTATTAGCTCGATTGAGGTATTAACATCGTTCGATCAAGGTTTCTAAATAAGCTCGATCGAGATTTTATTAAACCCTCTATAAAGTAATCTTAAAACCTCTTTTTTTAATATTTTTTTCACAAGGACCTTGATCGTGGCCTTAAAACCTCGATCGAGGTTTTCTTAAAACCTATATCGAGGTTTTTTTAAACCTAGATCGATGTCTTAAAACCTAGATAGAGGTTTTTCTAAAGCCTTGATCGAGATTTTTTTTAAATCTAGATCAAGGTCTTAAAACCCAGGTCGAGGTATTCATAAAACCTAAATTGAGGTTTTGTTAAACCCTTGATCAAGGTGTTATCACCTCAATCGAGGTATGTTTTTGAGTTTTTTCCAAAATTGCCTTGCCAAAAAGTGTAACCCTGCTCCATGGATGCAACCTAAGAGGAATAAAGATAATAGAGGGAAGAAGAGAAGATAACCCCAATCTTGTAAACATCTACCTTGTTTTTCATTTTTTGTAATTTTTTATTGGTGTAAAACATTACCCAATGAAAATATGCCCTAAATTCTCTCTCTCTCTCTCTCTCTCTCTCTCTATATATATATATATATATATATATATATATATATATAGACATATATATTGTAGATTTTTCACTAGTTTTCAACCACCGGTATTAAGTAAAATTTATATCATTGTTTATGGCATTCTCAGAAAAATAAAGTGCTGAAAATAAACAAAAAATTTCAGACTTAAAACACTGTTGTAAACAATCTTTTCAGTGATAGGAAATAAAAATCAGCACGCCATTTAATCACACAGAACACTAGGATTTTTGGCCAGTGGCCCTGGAAAAACACACTAGGGGAAAACCACTCAGAGAGAGTATTTTTATTTTTTAGGAGAAGTTTATCATATATAGAAATACATAGAAAATATCAAACCAACTTATCTCAACCCAGAAGGTAAATTTTTGTTTCGATTTGCATGTCGAGCAGCAAAAAACAAACTCTGATTTTTTTGTTGTCTACCTCGATTTTTGTGCCATTGTATAGAATGTGCAGACGAGCTGTATGAACTATACAGACAAACTGTACGGACCTTGAAATCCATGCCCAAATTTTTTTCTCAAAAATCGTGCCCAGAAATCTACCTCGAAAATCATGTCTGCTGCCTCGAAAACTGTACCGTATGGCCTATATGGACCAGCAATAAATGTTGTTGTCTTCTCCTCAATTTTTATGCCTTCTTTGCTGCTGTTATTTCCCTCAATTTGTGTCCTACAAAATTTTACCTCTTTCCCAGGAAAAATGGAAACTCTCTCTTCTCTCTCTTAGCTCTCTCTTCTCACTTCAATCTGCAAAAGTGAGGCAAAATGCCTTTCCCATGCCTTTTTGAGAAAACCCTAGGGTGAGTCTAATCTAATAGTGGAGATTAGATTAGATCAAGATCTGAAATTAAATGCTCATATTTTATTTCTAAAATATTAATTTCACTCACCCACTTAAATTTATCAAAAAGTGACTTTAATGCTCTAAAATCAAATTAAATGCTTTTACTTAAGTCATTTAATGCAAGGGTCACTTTAAGTCCCCTTTCTAAGTGACTAAGGAAAAAGTCACTAGGGTAACACTTCCCTAGGTACAAAACTAACACTCCCTCTTACTGAGGAAGGTGTTCTGCACCACTCCCAACTTGTCTCTGAAGAAGACAAACTTGCCTCTCCCCAAAGACTTCGTCAGTATGTCTGCTACCTACTCATGAGTGGAAATATACTGAAGTGTGATTGCTCCTCTTTGAACATAGCCTTGGATGAAATGATATCTGATCTCTATGTGCTTTGACTGGTCATGAAAGACTAGATTCTCGGAGAGCTAGATGCAACTCTGATTTTCACAGTAAATCACCATAGGCCTAAGCTCGTGACCAAATAAATTCACTAGCATCTTGCAAAGCCACAAGGCCTCACAGCTGGCCAAACTGAGTGCCATGTACTCAGCCTCTGCAGTACTCAATGGAACGTACTTCTGCTTCCGACTGAACCACGACACTACTGCCGAGGCCAAACTAAAACAACATCCGGAAGTGCTCTTTCGATCTTCCACACAGCCTACAAAATATAAATTTGTATATCTAACCAATCTGATCCCCTCTAACCTCCTATAGTCCAAACCAAAATACATTATCCTTGAAAGATAGTGCAACACATGTTTTGCGGTGACCCAATGCACACTCCCAGGCTCAACCATGAACTGGATAAGAGTGTTCACTGCAAAACACAAATCTGGCCGAGTGTTGACTAGATACATCAATGAACCGATAAGCTGACGATATAAAGTAGGGTCCACCAACTCTCCCTCAGAAGCATGAAGCTTCTTCCAGTTGGTGATCATAGGTGTCGACATAGGCCTGCAATCCTCCATCTTGAATCTCCTCAAAATATCAATTGTATACTTTCTCTGCCCTAGAAAAATATGCCCAGGCTCCTGCCGAACCTCCAATCCGAAAAAATAATGCATCAACCCAATATCAGTCATTGCGTACTCTGCTGCAAGATCCCTCTTGCAAGCTGCAATGGGTCTCTCTCTCCATGTGATAAACAAGTCATCAACATATAGAAGAAGAACAAGAGGATCATCTCCAACCATGATGAAGTAGAGATTCAGATCTTCTTCACTCTTCTGAAGCCCCATACTTAGCAAGTAAGAATCAATCCTATAGTACCAAGCTCTTCGAGCTTGCTTCATCCCGTAAAGGGCCTTCTTCAACCTGCATACATGTGTCTCTCTATCATGTATTTCAAAGCCCTGAGGCTGCTCAATGTAAATCTTCTCCTATATGATCCCATTGAGAAATGTGGTCTTCGCATCCATCTGATGGATCCTCCAACCCATTTCTACCGCAATGGAAATCAATGCCATGATAGAAATATAACAAGCAACTGGTGTAAAAGTCTCATCATAATCAATTCCCTCAACATATGAAAACCCCCGCGCTACAAACCTGGATTTGGACTTCTCCACACTCCCATCATTTGCATGCTTCAGCTTGTAAATCCAACGATAAGTCACCACTGACTTCCCCTTCAGTCTCAAAACAATCTCCCATACTGCATCATTCTTCATGATGGAATGGTACTCATCCATCATGGAATATCTCCATACTAAATGCTGGGAGGTCTCCTCAAAAGTAGAAGGCTCGATATCTCGTGTACAAGACATCAACACCATGCCCAATCTGTTAGGCATCTTGATGGCTCTCACCTTGTCACTGGGTGTCCCAGCCTTTAAGGAATCCTTCAAGGTCTCCTGAATCCACTTAGGCTTATTTTTCCCTAAAACTTCTTCCCACACTGGCCTCTCTTCATCTGAAGAACTACCAGATCTAGAAGCCCAGTCACCTATGAACCTGAAGCTAGTGTGCCAACACTAGGTGTGCCCTGTAATCCTGATCTCAATCCTGATCCCGATCCCTTGTAAGGTGTACCTGTAATAGTAGACCCATCACTTGTCCTCGAAGACCCTACTAGACTAACCACTGAACCTGATGAACCTATGCTAATGCTCTGTGGCCTTGTGACCCCGGAAACCTATGATCCTGACTGCTGTGTAGATGGAACCTGTTCCACAACCTAAGGTGCAAGGACTTGTTTCTCTCCCTGCTCTGACTCTCTCGACTTCTGAAGGCTCGCTCCTTCTCAAACTTCACATCCCTCCTCACCACCACTTTCCTTTGAGAGGGAAGATAATGCGGAAAGACTTTGCAGTCTCATCATAACCCACAAAGATTCCCTTTTCTGCAGTGGGATCCAACTTTGTCCTCTTCTATGAAGGGATATGAGAATAAGTCAAACTACCAAATATACGAAAATGGCCAACTTCAAGCTTCTTTCCTGAAAAGCACTCCTCAGGTGTCATATTCCCCACTTCCCGATGGGGACTCCTGTTCTGAAGGTATATAGCAGTGCTACAAGCCTCAAGATAGAGAAAGAAAGGAAGTGACTGGTCATGTAGCATAGCTCGAGCTGATCCAAAAATGGACATGTTCTTCCTCTCTGCTACTCCATTATGCTCTGGAGTATACGGAACTGTCAACTATCTCCTAATCCCCTCCTGTCTGTAAAATCCATCAAACTCCTTGGATGTATATTGACCCCTATTATTTGATCTCACGACTCGAATATTCCTTCCTATTTGGTTCTCCACAAGAGCTTTGAACTCTTGGAACCTCTGCAAGACTTCCTCAGACTTCTTTCTCTTCAGAAAGTAGATCTAGGTATTCCTAGAATGGTCATTAATGAATGTCACATAATACTCGTATCCTCTCAAAGACATAGAAGACATAGGTCCGCATAAGTGTGAATGTATCAAGTCAAGAGTACCAGTTGACCTGCTATCACTGCTCAAAAAAGCAGTCTTGGTGTACTTTCCCAAAGCACACCCCCTGCACACATCACTATGCCTTGTGTTGAACTCCAATAAACCTGTCACCATGTGCCTCAACAACCCCAAGGTTGGATGATGCAAATGATCCATCCTCCTATGAAAAATCTCACACAACTCACTATTGATGCTATGTGCTAAAGCATGCCGCGGCTGAAACAAGAGCCTATACAGTTTCCCACATCTCGCTCCAATGGAAACTAAAGAAGACAGTCTTGTAGTCTTGGGAAACATATGCACATGTCCATCAATGAAAGACACCCCAAGACCCTGATCCTCGATCATGGAAACTAACACTAGGTTCTTCTTCAGCCCACACACATACAATACATCCTGCAATACCATGCGACTCATGGATTCCCTCTAAAATGTAATGGTCCCACGTCCAACTGTACTGACTAGTGATTCATCTCCCAACACAACCTCCACATCTGTATCTTCCTGTGAAATCTTGGTTAACATCTCACGAGCACCTGTCATGTGGCTTGAGGCTCCGCTATCTATGTACCAAGTGCTGGAAGTAGATGCATTGTAAGAATGGTCTGTCACATAGGAAAACTCCCTATGTCTGTCAACATCCGCACTGGTGAGAATGGATTCTCTCTCTCTCTCAATACTCCCAGTGCATAGTGAAAACTCACTCTTAAATCTAGCTACAAAATCATCGATCTTAGCTGAAGCGGTTGTTTGCTTCTTCTTGTTGTTTTTGTTAGGACACATAGGAGCATAGTGTCCCATATTGTGACATGCAAAGCACTTCACAGTGCTCATATCCTTCTTCTTCCCACCCTGCTGCTGCTTGGCCCCACCCTTCTTGGGACCCTTCTTGCTCTTCTTCTTCCCCTTCGATGTCAATGCCACATCCTCTTCATCCCCTCTACCAGTAATGCCACTACACTAAAAGAAACCCATTTGAGTCTCTTCCAGAACAAATTCATCACATACTATGTCCCAAGATGGTAAGTTCTCTTTGGCCACCAACCCCTGAACAAACACAGCCCAAGGTGCAGTCACCCCATTCAGGGTTGTCTGCACTAACTCAAGAGCATCAATGGCCACCCCAACAGCTGCAAGCTTATCTCTCACCTGAGAGATCCTAGTAAGATAAGTCATACATGCCTCTCCTTTGACCATCTTGACGTTCTTTAGCTTCTCTCTAAGT
Source organism: Pseudotsuga menziesii (assembly GCA_001517045.1). NCBI lineage: Eukaryota > Viridiplantae > Streptophyta > Pinopsida > Pinales > Pinaceae > Pseudotsuga > Pseudotsuga menziesii. The sequence goes on from LPNX010968698.1 coordinate 412,360, forward strand.
ACCATATTCCTGTTTTCATTAGTACTAGCAAACAAACTGGTCAAAGCAGTCTACATTTCATGTGCATGATCCTTCGCTGAAATATGAGGTATAACATGGTCGTTAACAGCATCTAAGATTATCCTCATGGCTTTAATATCATTCTTATTAAAGACTACAAGTAATACTGCATCAGTAGAAGGAGGAATAGTAATGGGATTTGTTGTAGTGTTTCTAACTACTTCCTCCCACAACTCATTCTCCCTCAACACAAGTAAAATCTGGGCTTTCCATGAGACAAAGTTCACTGCTCCATCTAACCTATCCTCAATTCTCAAGCCCACGGAAGTCATTTTCTCAAAGAACAAGTTTTAGAAAAATGTACTACTGTCATGAAGGTTTTTCTTAATTATGGAAATGACTGTTTCACTACTTAAAATTAATTTTCTTCCACAACCCGCTCTGATACCATGTAGATTTTTCACTAGTTTTCAGCCACTACATTCAAGTAAAATTTATATCACTATTTATAACATTCTTAGAAAAATAAAGTGCTAGAAATAAATAAAATTTTCAGACTTAAAACACTGTTGTAAACAATCTTTTCAGTGACAGGAACTAAAAATCAGCACGCCATTTAATCACATAGAACACTAGGATTTTTGGCCAATGGCCCTGGTGTTACGGAGAGAAATTCCTATGGCTTGGGGTACCACAATAGATAGCTTGACTCGGGTGAATCCACGGACCTGGGTAACACTTTTTGGCAAGTGCATTTCGGCAAAAATAGAAAAACATACCTCGGTCGAGGGTTTAACAAGCCCTCGACCAAGGTCTTAATATCTCGACCGAGGTTTTATCAAGCCCTCGACCGAGGTTGTTTTCATCCCTCGACCAAGTTATTTCCTAACCCTCGGTCGAGGTATAAACCTCGGTCGAGGTATAAACCTCGACCGAGGTGCCTCTGTCAAAAAATTTATAAAAAGAGGCCACGGGGGCCGCGGCCGTTTCTTTGACAAATTTTTCACTGTGGAAGCTCGAACGAGGAACGAAGGAACATAGGCATAAGGATTGGCACCCCGAAGCAACCCAACCTCGTCACGATGGCATCAGAGCCAAGAGGTAACAGTTTAAATAATTGTTTTTCAATTTAAATGGAATTAAATTTTTTTTTTTTATAAATTTATAAAATTTGTTTTAAAATTTGGTAAATGTATGTTTTTATAATTTTCACGTTTAAAATGTGTACCGGCAAGTAGAAATGCTACCGGATTTTTGAAAATTTGTAGTTAAATTGAATTTTTTTGTTAATTTGTTATATATATATAAATTATGTCAACCGGTAACGCTACCGGTTTAATTTTGAAATGCGTCCCGGGCAAGCCGAAATGCTGTCCAATTTTTTTCAATCCTCCATGAATTCATGGAGGATTGAAAAAATCCATAAAACACCAACTAAACAAACCTATATGAACCATAGAGACAATTAATCAACTATAGGCCCGAGACAAATAATAAATTTTTTATAAAAAATTATTTGAAATTGGTTAATAAGTTATAATATTAATAAAAAATCCCCATACCCCACCCCCTTTTTTCAAAACATAAATTAAACCTAACATTTAATTTGACCTCACTAACCCTACTTAATCCCCCCCTCAATATCACTACCTTACCCCCTACTAACCCTATTCACCCCTACCTAAATTCATATCTAAACCCTATTAATACCTTACTAAATCCATATTAATACTAACTTAAACCCCTACCAAACCCCTCAATTCCTTCACACTTTATAACACTATAGTGGGTCGATGTACAACCTCCGTCTCTCAACATTTATCCCAGGTCTTCTGCCATGCGCCTACTCTTGCTCACCACGTGTTTCATTCTATTAACACATGTATCCTGGGATCTTATGTTAATTGTTACATTACACACAATAATTGTTTGCAATAAAATTAACATAAATGTTAGTTTCTCATGTCTAGGAGTAACAATCTAGATTCCATAATATTTAACTTTCTAAAATGTGTTCTCACATTTTAATGAGCATTCATTTTAGGGACAAAATTTGTAGTGCCAAGGTTTATTTCCAAATAGTGAGGAGGCAAGATCATGTGCATCGTTATTGAAATTTTAAATAATATTAATATAATCAAGATTCTAGGACCATTTAGATATATAAGTTACACCAAAATAGTGGAGCATCTAGGAGCATTGAAATATGTTTCCACCAAAATACTATGACCATCCATACAAATATCATCCCTTTGCTACAAAAGGCTAGTTTTGGATTTATAGGGAGCAACTTAAATCTAACCTACTAATTCCTCTCTTCAAAAGCCATGAAATCATAGTCTAGGTGTAGTATTATGGAGGTAAGTATCCAAATAATTCTCCATGATTATTTCCATTGAAACATAGTTTATTTCCTAGGGTTATTGAACTCCTTTCTATGATATGTTTTTGCTATCCTTTTGATTCAATGTGTAGGTTGAGACTGATAGTTTGATCGAATCACACAACTCTTTCAAGTTACAATTCACTACTTAACCATTCAAAGCTCATAATCACTTTTCCATAATATGTGATGATTTTCAATCACGACTAAAGTGAGAAAAAAGGGATATCGCACACAAAACTAGGCATGCTCAATTGAATAGTTAACTTTATTTGATGGTGTATAAATATCTTGTAGATCATGTATTTCACTATATTAA
>LPNX010968698.1:419770-430707 GCA_001517045.1 Pseudotsuga menziesii
GACAATTTAATTTATGGTTGTTAAGCTCATAGTGGTATCATCATTGGAGTTAAGCTAATAGGTGCATTTGATAGTTAATTTAAAAGTTAATATAAAGCTTAGACTATGCCTTATGCACATTAACTTCACTCCCAAGTGCCATATGGAGTTTAACTGTCACATAATTTGCACATTACCTAAGTGATTGTTCTTGGTGCATGGTTTCACTGCAATCATGGAACTTCTCATGCTAAGATATGGAGTTCATCTAAATTTATTTAAATAGTTGTATCACTATTGGAACAATTTGATAGTTATCTAATAGCTGTAGAATCATTGGAGTTAATCTAATATTTACGCAATATAATAGTGATTAGAATTGAAGTTAAACTAATAATTGTAAAATCCTTGAAGTTAAGTTAATAGTTGTATCTAATAGTTAATATAATTTTATCTAATAATGGAATAGTTGAAGCTTGTTGTACTTATTAACTAAGCTATAGATTAAAAAGCATAGATGGTAGTCCACCCAAAAATTCTAACATATATACACCTTCGACGTAACAAATTCAAATTATATTTTTGAAAAACAAATTATATTTTTGAAAAATATAAAACTTATTATAACTCATGGGTTGAAAGACTTGAGGATTGTGAAAACTGACCAATGAGATTTTGTCATTGCCCATGTTGTAAGAAATTAGAGGTTGGTTTCTCTTTTTGTTTCCTTGGGTTTAGGTATCGTTATCACAAAGTAGAGAATAAAACTTTTGATCTTCCAAACCTTGAGAATAGATTATGCATACACAAGGTCATGTAATAACAAGTAGACTTTGTGTATTGAGTTAGGTGTAATAATGAGTACATTTATTGGATTGGGTATTAAGTGTTATTTTTAATTAAACTCGATTTTTAATTAAATGGGTATATGTCACAAACTTTTTATTATTTATTTATCAACTAAAAGTTATTTAACAACTATTATTTATCCATGCATCATGCATAAGCTCCACATATTTTTGATATATATATATATATATATATATATATATATATATAATTGTTAATTTTGAATTTAGACTGAATAACTGCCCTAAAATCATTTATGGTAGTACACTTGTCTGATACAATAAAATCAAACATAAAATGGTTGCATCAAATCTAGAAAAGTGTCATGGAAAACGAGTAATTCATTTTAAACTAAAGTGAAGCATTATTGGCAACTACTATTGCTAAGGGAGAGCAAACATTGAGTGAGACCATAAAGTAACCTGATGGAAGCAAGTGCATGAGTGTTATTAGAAAAAACAACTAGAATGTCCATATGCTAGTATCACAAATATCATTTGGGTGATTCCATGAAGATGGGTAACACTTTTTGGCCAAATTTGGCAATGAAAACCTGATTTTTTACTCATGTGCTAGATAGAAGCCCTCAAAACGCATATATGCCATGTGAATTTTGACTTGCAGTAAAAAACCAAATTGTAGAATATTATGTTGGCTTCATAGTGATATTTTTTTAAAAATATTCCGATGTCATTTAATGTGTGAATTTTTTCATTTAATGAACTCTGTGACCTTAAAAATTTGAAGAAGCTAATAAGTGGCTCGTGTCCATGTAGAGTAATTCAATCTTGCATTAATAATTTAAAAAATATATATATATGAGCATGATCTACATAAAATGCAGTGTGATGTGCATATTTTTTTGTTAATTTTTTTTCGCATTATACAATTATTTATTATTTTTCGAAAGTGACCACATTCGATTTTAGCATCGTTTTAAACACATATTTGTCCACGTAAAGCAATTTTTTCTATTTTTTCAAAAATTGAAAAACCAAAGATACCCTTTTGAAGAGGACACGTCGATATGTGATCTGTGCATTTTTAGGAATTTTTTGGCTGTGTATTTTTAACTCTACGGATTTTTCTTTGATCTGCTTCGAAGTTGCAGTGTGGTTTTCTAAGTATAAGTTTTAGAAGTAATTAAAAAATAAATTTCATATGAATTCCAAAATGCGTGTATGATACCTCAATGGATAGAAGATTTGTTGGTGAATTTATCGGTATCAACTCCGCTCAGTTATGTGCTAGGAATGGCAGGGTTTACACCTCTACAAGGCACATAAAAATTTTCATTTGTTTGAATGTGGGCTAAGTCTATTTTCTTAAGCCCTCGACCGAGGTATTTAAATACCTCGGTCGAGGTCCTAGTCATGTAATATTCAATGGAAAGAGAGCAGCCTTAAGAGTTATAAAAATGGGTCTTGGAGTAGTTGTAGAAATGGGTCTTGGAGTATTAGGAGTTATAGATATGATTGATCAAATCTATGACTCCTATTACTCCTCGACCCATATCTACAGATCTACACATAAAATTTAGAGGAAGCAAAAGTAGTAATGTTTTTACATGTTTCTTCTTCAAGGTATCGGTGAATAATGTTTTTTCAATACTTTATTTATAATGGGCATTTATTTATTTGTTTGAAGCAATTATAAATAATAAATGATTGTTTGAGATATTTAGAAATGAAATATTTACATAATTTTGCATGATTATGTATTTATTTGATAATGTGAAAAATAAAAGGTGGAATTCTACTATTTATAAAATGAATGTTTTATGAATATGTTCTTTATAGTGCAAATCCTTATAGATAAATATTGATTTTTGAATTGCTTGAATAATATAAAAGGTAAACTATTGAATTCAATTATTTAGAAATAATTATTGGTGAATTTGTTGTGTTTATGGTTCAAATTTTTATCATTTTATTATACTTACCAACTTAATATAGATTATTATTCTTATCCTATATTATATAAGTGGCACCCATAGCTCTACTTTAACACTACATAATATAAATAGTGTTAACGTCGCCATTTTTACTCCACATATAAGTGGTGTTAATATCACCACTCTAACACCACACGATATAAATGCGTATATACGCGGGTTTGACCCCTAAAACCGTGTACATCGAGATGTGTGCATAATCCAAATCCTTTTGGAGTTATCCTTGACATGGATCTAACTCACTTGACTCTTGGCCTTCCATACGCCTTGAGATTGCTTGGATTCGACCTTTCATTACCCCTTTGAAAACCTATATAAGGAACTCTTTGGTACATTGAAGGCATAAGAGATAATTGAGAGCAAAGAAACTATAGTACGTTGTTGCCGGAACTTGTGCTTAAGTCTACATCCCTTTGTCCCTTGGAACACTTTTGTGTTCTTCCCAAGCTTTCCTTTGCTTGTGAGCTTGCTATCGAGAGATGGAGGATTGAGGTGGTGGAGGCCTAAGTGGAGGATTTAGTTTCTTCGATTCGCAGACGTGCCGACAGAGGTTGTATCCATTGTAATCTCTGATTTTATATTAATAGAAATATCTTTTCCTGTCCAATAATGTATGTTTGAATGAATATTTTATCCATGGATGATTTCAAATGCTTATACACTGTTGATTATATATGCTAGAATAGATCTAACACCAATATATATAGTATGCTTGTCTTGTTTACTTGTTGTTGAGAAAGTGATTTATCAATTCAAGCTTAAGTTGGAAAGCTCAACGGGGATCTACTTCAACCATCCGGAATAAGGTACGAGGTCTGATCCTTTAGTGTTAGATATTTAATTTCTATTGCATATTGGAAATGATTGATTTCTAAAACTTATAGGTTTAAAAGTTGCGTGTATTAATTTTCACATGTTTTTAGGGATGGTCAAGGAAACATCGAAGGACAAAAAATGGTCCAAGGGGTCTAAGGAGTCTGTAGAGGGACAGGGGAAGGCCATACAAGTGTGATTCACCTAGAGTGGTAAAATCAGCTATAACAGATGCCCCCTAATGTGTGAGGTCAAAGGGACCATATGATGGTCGAAATACATTATAAGTCCATCCTAGAAGTGGAGTGATGAAGGATCCCAAATGGAAGACCAGCCACCCAATCAACATAGTACAATAATACAACTCTGCACATACTACAAATAAATATAGCAGTCCCAGATACATAAGAGTACAATGGCCATGAATAGGCATGACACAAGATATCACATAAGTGGTCATCGCCACGTACAATATACATAGATCAGAATCTCCATGATGAAGATATACCAAGGACCATGATCTCCATAATGACAGGAAATGTCTGACATATACTGGAATCAAGTCACGAGAGCTGAAATCTCATGAACACTGGCACGATCAAGGAGGTAGCATATAATAGATTCCACCAATCTAGAAGGTCTTCTACACAAACCACTACAAGTACATGTCCTACTATGTGAATAGAGGTGTCGAGGTCGAACATAGTAGTCCATCATCTGATTACCAGTCATTGATGTATACCATTAACAGACATGAGATCACCCACCGATAATGAAAATGGGAATCAAGGTACTAGAGTGCAAACTAACAAATGTGAATAAATGTGTTGAGGTCAAACACTTGAAAGGATCCATCGATCAGGGGACATTGATGTATTCCCAAATACTTTCGATGGTGAGAGAACCTACCACTGATGACTGCAAATCTCAAGGCACTCAATAATGACTCTAGATTCTAATCCCAGAATAAATAATCTGAAGTCGATGGGATGAAATCTGTTGGAAGGAGGGCATTAAGGAATCCCCCATCATCCAACATGAGGTACTCAGCAAAGCTGTATGATGTGGAAAGACTTGATCATAAGGTGCACAAATCAGTAACTGTACCAGGAATGGCCGACATGCAAAGTCAAGATAATTAAGGAATGGCTGACTCAGGTCTCAACTTCCTTCGAATAAGAGCAAAACGGCATATGGCGACTTACATAAAGGCAGCATAGACTCGATATACAAAACTAGGACATCTCTGCAACATAGGAGGTATCGACAGAGGCTCCATGGAGAATAGAAGCTTAACCAGTTGGGGGATATAAACTCAGATAAACGAGTACAGCTCCTAAAGTCAAACTATAAACCCAACTATAGAGTGGGTTCGTACCTACGGTTATAACGAAACAGTCATAAGGTCATGCAAAATGCAAACAATTATGAAACCTAACCTATATGCCAGTTTAGACATGATACCTGATATCAGCATGAACGGGTCAATCCATTGGCTAAAACAGCACTCAAGAAGGTCTCCTACATCATAAATTAGTTCAAAAATGATTCAAAATGATTAGAAATGGTCCAAACTATAGGAAAGGGGGTAAAAATTTTCAAAAATTTGAAAAATTTCTATAAATAGTAAAAAATTCAAACCATTATAAAACATTTAAAATTTTTACCCATTTGAGCTCAGATTTTCAACAGCTAATTCTAGGAGATCCAACCAATGGAATCCACTACCGTTTCTTCCAAGTACTTACCCATGCTCTTCTCTTCCATTTCGATGCAATTTTTATCAATTTCCATGGTTATTTTGGATTTCTGCGCCAATCCAAAATAGGTGTTGCTGCCCACGCGAAAATCGAAGGTTTTTTCACATATAGGGCTAGATATACACAAAAAATTCCCTCGCAGTCGCATACATATGCGGCTGTTTGGCAAAAAGTCATGTATGCAGCCACACATGAGGTTTTTTAAGTATTCTAGTGGGAAAACTTGCAATTTTTTGTGCAGGCCAAACAATCGCATATGCGGCCGCGCATGAGGTTTTTTAAGTATTATAATGGGAAAACTTGCAATTTTTTGTGCATGATGGTCCTAGAATGGAGAGAACATGAACATGGTGATGTAGAGGAGGCAGTAAGGGCCGATATAATGGCTCAACAATCACTACATGCATGTGGGCTCTACAAATTTTGGTGTCTTGGTGGCTTAAGGGCCAAACCAGGACTAATGCAGATGCTGGTGGATTACTGGGATCCAGACTCATATTCATTCTAGATAGATGGGATGTACCTCACCATAGAGGTGGAGGACATATACTTTATTAGTGGACTTTCCCAACAGGGAGAAGTAGTGAACCTACGTTCTCGCGGGCCCAGAGGTGGCCTAACTATAGATGAGTACATTGCGGTGTACTGCTATCCGTACACGGAGAAGGTGGGGAGTCAGATCCCTACTATCTCCATATAGGTTCTAGGCCTAAAGGCCATCCTACTGACATTGGGCAGGATAGCAGGCTTGGATTCACTCCACCAGGCTTCACAGCCTCTGATGTTCTATGCAGTGGAGTGCATGAGACCCATGGTATATGACTAGAGGACTACACTACTGGGCAACATGAAATACTAGCTCAGTGAGTGTAAGATGGGCAGAGTGCGAAACTTCAATTTTAGCAGCATACTGAGCACGTTTTTCTTCAAGAGTGTTCCAGGATTGAGCCGCAAAGTGGGCATTCCTCTACATGGGGTTCAAGATCTAGCCCAACAGAGTTGGGCGGATCCAATGCACAGACTGGGTGGAGGTAGGTGTCCAACCCCTATCTATCTAAGTTCTTTCCATGGTGGCGATGACAGATAGTTGCCATTGATGACTACCCCTATGCGGGGATAGATTTCCAGGGGGACCTGGACATGATGCTACCACCAGGATCGGCATACGGTGACATAGGTAAGGAACCTCGACCCTCTCTTTAAATTTTTTAGTTATTTAATTTTTTTTGTGTTTTCTAAGTATATGGAATCAAAAGACATGTTTTTGGGTGACAATACATAGTGACATCTACCATATGCATGCAGATGTGGGACCACGACGGCCTGAAGGCTTCCCTCGTCATAGACGAAGGGGAAGAGGAGATGATATCATGGGTGTGGATGTGGAGCGGATGTGGAGTGGAGTGGGTGTGGGTTTGGATGTGGAGCAGATGCTCCAGAGCATTCATACCAACTTTGTGAAGCTGACACACAGAGTTCCCATGGCACAAGTCGAGGACTTTCCTGAAGCTATGCAGAGCCAGGTGGTGGATGTACCATGAGCATGGGTGTGATTATTTCTATGGCTAGCTAGAGTCGTAGTGACATTGCATGATCACAACCCCCCTCCTCCTCCTCCACAGGCTTAGATACTTGGGAGTGATACATTTTGTATTACCGTGTATTATATTTTGGTGGCTTGAGAGCCCCATTTTTGTATCATGACACTATGTATTACCACATTTTGGATGTTTATAAATTTTTTTATGATGATCGGTTTATTTATTTACATGTGTAAAAATTTGTGTTTGTGATGAATTTATTGTGTATGAAACAAATGCCAATATAACACGTAGTTAGCATATGAGTCAGCAACTTGATTATTAATTCTTAGAATATGTATGTATGTTATATTGTCAAATTGTCGTTCTAATAATCTCACACGTAACAATCTTCTTAATAACGTCGCATCTCTAACATGGTACAAACCATTAAGCTGTGACACTACTAACTCTGAATCAAGACATACCTCAAGTGAGATAATGCCATGTAAAATGGCATCCCGTAGAAGCTCAATAACAATAGTATATTCAGCAACATTATTTGAAGATGGTCGTAAACATACACCTCCTAAAGGAAATACCTAACCCATAGGAGTATAAATCACCCAAGCAGCAGAGGCTGATTGTTGAGTGTGACGGTTCCCACCATCCACGAATCCTATGTAGGTGGAAGATTCCATTGACATCTGCCAAAAGAAACCGAAACTAATAAAAAACCCGATCACTATAAGAAAAAGACCTATCTATGCAAAATTGTACAATAATATACAATAACCAGCCTTGGGTGAAAATCATGCATAGTATTTTTTGAGATAGAGCCCATTTCTAGGCTTCGCCAAGGCCGTTCCCTCGTAATCCACTAACTCATAAGCGCCCGTCTCTAACACACGTTTGACGACATAAGGACCACACCACATGGGTTTAAAATTTCCTGCCCCCAAGGGTTCTTTTGGTTGATCCCACAAAAGGACCAAGTCTCCCTCACTAAACCTCCTTAGATGGACAGAATTATTGTACTGGACCTTTACGCAATGTTTATTTACTTCTAGAGCCGCCAAGGCATCTCAACGCTACTCATCAAGTTGCTCAAGGTGGACCAAATGTTAAAATATTGTAACTTTTAAGAATATACTATATGTATCCTTTTGTGGTCCCCGATGGTCCTACCGGGAGAACCACTTGTATTACATTGTACCCCGATGCTCCTAATCGAAAGAACTAATAAGAATCATGAGGTAGTCCCCTCAAATTGTAAAGGTGGGTCATCAGCACCCCAGTGTGGTTACTTAAGCCTACATGTGTAACTCGAGGCTACATGAGTTAACTTAAGCCGACATGTTAATTGAGTAAACTTTAAGTGAACGGATGAATATAAATAGAGGTGTAGTGCTCCTCACTTGTGACACACACACTAACTTGGAATAGCGCACTTGTGGAGGAGAGGAGTTGCTGGAGAAGGAGGAGAATCAGGTTTTTTATCTCCTTGTTGGTTTTACCTTTTTCCCTTTTTGGGGAATCTATATTGAGGAATCTTTTGCTAGGTTTTTCCCTTTAGGGTTTTCCTAGGATAAATCTGTGTTGTTCTTGTGATACTGTTTCTTTCAATGATCCTCTTTTATATGCTTTTATTATGAAAAATGAAATGATATACTGATGTCTTAGTTAAGCATATGGAAATTTAACATGGTATCAGAGCTAACCTGAATAGGGAACCTTTCACAAGTTACATAAGCTAGGGCTTTTTATTTTTTGGTTCTCTCTCCACAATCAATCAGCAAAAGAAGGCTAGGCTAACTCTCCTTTGAAGGGTGCATCGTTCTGTCGAAGCGGAATTCGATTCCGAGCATTTTCAATTGTCGATGTGGAAATTAGGGCTTTATACAAAAGATAAATTTTTGAGTGAGAACAGCATAGGATTTTTCTCCTCATCAAAACCGAATTTTAGAGACCTGGATCAATATTTTTGGTTGGGTGAATCTCCGGGAAAGTCAAACCCTAGTTTGACCCCGAGCTAGAAAAACCCTAAATACTAAAACTGCTACGTTTTGGAACATTCTATATATTATGATATTGGAAAAGGATCAGGAGCTGAAAATTGTAGGGGACAAATATAAAATCTTGATGAACATTGTGTCCAAAAGTCATCCTTTGATTCTCTGTATTCCAGGAGATATGTTCACTCCAAGTTAGGGTTCCAACCTCTTCCAGAATTCATCCCTAAACAGGACACCTGGGGAGAATTGAAATATATTGGGATGCAGAGGTGCAAATGGAATTCCTGAAGATGTTCCAGAAAGGGCACGGAATTTAATTTTGTTGGTCCAAATATCAGACTCAGAAGATGAACCAGTGACACGTAGCATTCTGTACAACTTCGTTGTTCTGAACAGTCCTGTAACAAGTCACCTTGGGAAAATGATCCTAAATATGAAATGGTGAAACCAATTCTGATGAAACCTATGGTGGTGGATCAGAGACATGTGAGGTTACCTTAGTACAAAATTTTAGATATAGAGGATCAGAAATTTCGGAGATATCATAGAAACAGTAACACGAATTTCTGCAGAAGAAATTGGAAAATTAGGGCTTCCTATTCCGGGAGCTTCCCTCCACTGTTTTCAGAAATGGAGTACATTGGAAAGCTCCATTTGAATAGATCTATCTATCTATCCAATAAGATATGAAAGATTCCAAGTTTTAAAATTAGGGTTTCTGTGACAAACCCTAGATCAGCCAACTCCAGAACCAGGACGGACACCTCAAATCGGTAAGATCTAATCCTTTGCTATATTCATTTGAGGTTCTCATTTCAAAGTGATCTATCACATCAGCTTGATGATAAGATTGGTGAAGTTGACAAATTCCAAGACTAGAAGTATATGATCTCTCTAAAGAAAATGGATTGGACACCTACATGAGCATAGAGGTTCCAGTTTCAAAGGGAGATGAGGCTAGAAGCATTTCACAAGAAGAACTTGGTCAAATCCTAGAAGATTATTGATGATTCAGTCTCGAATAAACTTGTTCTACAAGTGTCTTCCCTAAAGACATCAATGAGGTTTGATTCCTTGACCAAGCTATTTTAAGGGAAGAACATAGATTGAAATATGACCTTAAGAAACCAGCTGAAGAAAAAGTGAAGAATGCAGAACTGGTGATGGCCACCTTGAATGGCCTCCCAGGATCATGGAATTCATTCATTCAAGGAATGTGTTCCAGAATATTAATTTCAGAAGACTTTGGGAAGAAGAAGAATCTCGTCTCTGAAGATCAAGCTCTCATCTTCCAAAGAAGATCCCTCAATCAATGAGGAATATGAAGATATCAACTCTTGAAGAACTTCTTATCCACCTCAGCATTTGGATAAGAAACGATGCTATCATGAATGAAGAAGATGATAAAGTTGAAAACTCAAGAAGGAATATACCCATGAAACAAATAAAGATAAGTATTCAATTGTCATTTCATGATATTGTTTTGTTATACATTTGATTATATTCAGTGATGTGTTATGCATGATAGATTGTTTGCATTAATGACTGTATACTACTAAAATGCATGTGATGGGTAAGTAGCTCATGGTGCTATACAACTCTCCATTGATACTTATCAAACCTCTTTGCTGACATATTGGATTAGTGCACAATCTCAATAATGTCATGGTAGAGATGGAAGGCATCTAGAAATTTTATGTGAGATATGGATGAATGTTGTATTAACTAAATAGTTGCATGATGCATAAGAATTTGTCATTATACATATGTTTTATGAAATATCTCTAACCATGAAACTGGTACATTTGAATTGTAGGAAAGGTCATGAACAACCTCCTACAAGAAAATAAGGATGAGACTTGTTCTGAAGAAAAAGTGATGACAATTCAAGATTCACTCCAATAAACATGAATCTGAACCTCCCAGGGTCAGACACACCATGATGGAAGAAAGAGCTTCAGAGAATGGTAGATCCACCTTAAAGGATGAAGACCACCATGGGTACAAGAGATAACTCAAGATGAAGAAAAGAATGCTATAAAAGAAG
>LPNX010968698.1:433128-578428 GCA_001517045.1 Pseudotsuga menziesii
AACTTTAAGTCCAAAAGTGATCCAAAGACTTTTTGTCTTTGAGTTGTGGATTGTAGGTTGTTGTGTATGATGATGATGACGTACTGATTGAAAGATCAGAGTATGATGATGATGACATACTGATCGAAAGATCAGAGTATGATGATGATGACGTACTGATCTAAAAGATCAGGGTATGATGATGACCCACTATGATTATGATGTTTCTGATCGAAAGATCAGAGTATGATGATGATGACATACTGATCGAAAGATCAGAGTATGATGATGATGACGTACTGATCTAAAAGATCAGGGTATGATGATGACCCACTATGATTATGATGTTTCTGATCGAAAGATCAGAGTATGATGATGATGTTTCTGATCGAAAGATCAGAGTATGATGATGATGTTTCTGATCGAAAGATCAGAGTATGATGATGATGTTTCTGATCAAAAGATCAGAGTATGTTGATGATGTTTATGATCGAAAGATCAGAGTATGATGATGATGTTTCTATGTTGATGATGTTTTTGATCGAAAGATCAGAGTATGATGATGATGTTTCTGATCGAAAGATCAGAATGTGATGATGATTATGATCGACAGATCATAATATGATGATGATGATGTTGATACTGATCGAGAGGTCAAAGTACTGAAGATGTTGCCGCTGATCGAAAGGTCAAGGTGCTGAAGATGTTGTTGTTGATCGAAAAGTCAAAATGCTGAAGATGTTGCTAATCAAAAGGAAAAAATGCTGAAGATGTTGTTGCTGATCGAAAAATCAAAGTGCTGAAGATGTTGCTGATCAAAAGTTCAAAATGCTGAAGATGTTGTTGCTGATCGGAGAGTCAAAGTGCTAAAGATGTTGCTGATCGAAAGATCCAAGTACTGAAGATGTCGTTGCTAATTGAAAGATCAAAATGCTGAAGATGTTGTTGATCAAAGACTGAAGATGTTGCTGATGATGAAGATTGAAGATTGAAGATGAAGACTACATGATGTTGAAAAGCTTCCAATGATTTATAGATGTGTTACCCTGCTGATGTTGATGATGTCCCCTATCTCTACTCTTGTTGTTATTGATGTTGCTGTATAATACCCTTCTCATTAAGGGGGAGTGTTAAAATATTGTAACTTCGAAGAATATTCTATATGTATCCTTTTGTGGTCCCCGATGGTCCTACCGGGAGAACCACTTGTATTACATTGTACCCCGATGCTCCTAATCGGAAGAACTAACAAGAGTCATGAGGTAGTCCCCTCAAATTGTAAAGGTGGGTCATCAGCACCCTGGTGTGGTTACTTGAGCCTACATGTGTAACTCAATCCTACATGATTTAACTTAAGCCGACATGTTAATTGAGTAAACTTTAAGTGAACGAATGAATATAAATAGAGGTGTAGTGCTCCTCACTTGTGACACACACACTCACTTGGAATAGTGCACTTGTGGAGGAGAGGAGTTGCTGGAGAAGGAGGAGAATCAGGTTTTTGATCTCCTTGTTGGTTTTACCTTTTTCCCTTTTGGGGGCATCTATATTGAGGAAGCTTTTGCTGGTTTTTTCCCTTTAGGGTTTTCCCAGGATAAATCTGTGTTGTTCTTGTGATACTGTTTCTTTCAGTGATCCTGTTTTATATGCTTTTATTATTAAAAATGAAATGATATACTGATGTCTTAGTTAAGCATATGGAAATTTAACACCAAACACTCCTCCAATGGTGAAGTGTTTGGTAAGAGCTCTACGGATAGCTTCAAAGAAGGAATCTCACACTCAACCAGCAATACTGACTCCACTCCATGTACAAGTTGATATGGATAAAAACCCGTGGCAGTCTTAACAATAGTTCTATACGCCCACAAAGGAGGATATAACATAATGTGCCAATTATTCTTGCTTTATGCGATGGTTCGTTGGAGAATGGATTTGAGTGATTTATTCACTGCTTCTACCTATCCATTCCCTTAAGGGTAGTAAGAGGAGGAATGATCTTGCTTGTACCCTAACTTTGATGCCAACTCTTCCATCATACGATTTTGAAAGTGCGAGCCATGGTCAGTGACAAGCTCTTTCAGAATCTTGAACTGAGTAATAATCTAGTTGAATACGAAGTTCCCGACTGTCTCACTGTCAGATTTGACTATAGGCATATCCTCAGCCCATTTTGTGAAGTAATCAATCAATGGCCACTATGATATGATGATGCCCCCCCGCTAAAGCTGGGTTGAAATCCATAAAATCAAGCCCACACTTAGTGAAGGGACTGGCGGTGATGATGGGATGTAACGGGGCAGGTTTTGAGCACATATTACGTGCAAACACCTAGCAAGGGTGGCACCTCTTGACCGCATCAACACAATCCTTAAAGATTGACGGCTAGAAATAACCCGCTCTTAAGATTTTTTGGGCTGTAGAAATCCCAGATAAATGACCACCACAAGCCCCTCCATGGTGATCATTCAACACTACCTTAGCCTCATCATGAGTTAAACAACGTCATAAAATGGAATCTACCCCATGGCGGTACAAAGTGTTATCCACTATGAAGTAATTCTTAGACACGTGATGTAATCGTCGTCGTTCATCCCGTGAGAGGTGAGTGGGGACCTTATATGTTTGTAAATATATAATGATATCCCCATACCATGGGTCTAAAGTTGAGATTAAGAAGATGTGTTCATCGATAAACGTATCCTCACAAACCAACTCCTCGGTCTCGCTTGGGAAATCCGATATAAGCTCTGCAAAAATTAACGATTTCTTCGATTTTGCCGAAACATACTTGAGATTCAATTCTTGCAGGATGACAATCCATTTATTATATTTTCCCCCAATCTTCCTTCGAGTGAGGAAGAACTAAAACGGATTGACATGGGCTACAACCAAGGTCTAGCGAAGGAGAATATAATGTCTCAACTGTTGAACCGCATGTACAGTAGCTAAAGAAAGCTTCTCAACATGAGAATAATGGATCTTCTCGTCAATAATATTTCGGCTCAGATAGTATATGACATGCTCTTGGAGATCCTCATTCTCTTGAACCAAAACCATACCAATCGTCTCCATGGACACGGCCACATAAAGTAGAAAATCATGGCTATACTCTGGGGGACTAATCACCGAGGCTGATGCTAGGGCTTGTTTGAGCGCATCAAGGACTCCTGGGCTCACTTATCCCAACAAAAGGTGGTGTCCTTCTTCAAAAGACGCATGAAGCCTCTAGTAAAATTGACAAAATTGACAACGAATCTCCATAAGAAGTTTGCCATGCCTTGCAAACATTGAAGATGACGAATATTTTTCAGGGGAGACAACTGAAGTATTGCCTCTACCTTCAAAGGGTCGACTCTTATACCCTCTTTCGAAACGATGAATCCTAACAAGCGACCTGACTTCACATAAAAGATGCACTTGTGAGGATTTAACCTAACCAAATAATGGAGGCATATTTCAAACACCAATCTCAACGCATTCTCATACGAGAATGAGCAGCAAGGTCATCCAAAAATACTTCGACAATCGATTTGAGATCATGGAAGATCAGGGTCATGGCCCGCTAAAAAGTACCTCCAGTGTTCTTAAGGCCAAAAGGCAATTTCTGACATGCAAAAGCTCCCCAAGGACAAATAAATGCAGTCTTATGTTGATCTTCAGGTTTAATTTGTATCTGATTATATCCAAAAAATTCATCCATGAAGGAAAAAACCTTGCTACCCACACACTCATCCAAAATATGATCAATAAATGGTGTGGGGAAATTGTCCTTAGGACATGCACGATTCAAATCACGAAAATCAGTACATATGCGGATCGCTCCCTGCTTCTTATCCACTGAAATGGGGTTTGAAACCCACTCCGTCAAGGGAATGGGATAGATAAAATAGGCTTTCAATAGTTTCTCTATCTCTTCCTTAATCGCAGGTTGTTTCCTAGGATTCACCGCATGCAAGCGTTGCCGAACAGGCTTAGCGTTGGAATAAGTCTCAATCTCATGTTCGACAATATGAGGCTCGATACCTGGCATTTCATCGTAAGACCAAGCAAATATATCACAGAATTATTTAAACAACTCGGTGTATTCTTGAAGAATCTCAGCATGGGAACATTCTGCCCCAATACAGACATTCTCTATCCTGCCAGGATCGCGAGAGATATTGATAGGAATTGTTGAAGATATATTTTTCATGTTCCCATCAGCCATCTTTCCACGAGAGCTTAATAGAACCATAGCACTACAAACTCTCTCACTAAGAACCTCCCTAAATTCCTCACACTCCAAGCATTCAAGCTCGGGAAGAAATTAAGATTTATGATGGAGCTCTTCCCATGGTGGCTCAACTCCTAACATGGCCTCAACAATCGCTTCATTCGACGGGAAAACACTATCAAGGTAGTTGTGTGCGTGAGAAGACTACACTGCCCATGCAGGAAACACATAAGGGTCCTCCTCCTCTGTCCACGAAGAGGAAGGATTGGTCTCTGAAACACACTCAAGATTAGCTTGATAAGCTACCATAGTTACAGGAAATGGCACATCCATCACGATGGGCTTGCTCGGAGTACTCAGTGTAGGAAGAATTCAAGAATCTTCCATATGACTCATGTGAAAAGAAACCGATCTCATAGATGTCAAAGCCTCACCAGAACTAGACCCTATCATAAGGATCGATGTAGGACAACTAAAAATTCCCATGAGGGATGGATACATGCCTACACCCACACTCCCAGTTGTCAGCTGAGAGTGCTCAACGATTGGGATCGAAGCTCCCAAATATGCGGTAACTGACAGATTCTTCAATGGTGTTTGATCAATCGTGACTATCTTCCCGTTAAATGGAAAGCATACAATTTGAAATAGGGAAGAAGCTACGTCTTGCATACTATACATCCAATTCCTACCTAGCAAGAGATTGTATTCAAGGGGCGCATCAACCACCTCAACCTCTATTCCAACGGTCTTCCCTCCCAAACGAACCTTAAGGGAAGGAAGGATCCCATGTAGCCTAAATGATATCCCATTGAACGCAGTTAACATGATCATGGATTTAGACAGCTCAGGGGAACCTAAACCCTTCCAACATGATAAAGACATCACAGAAGCAGTAGCGCCTTCATTAATCACAGTGCACTTGACGGTCATGTTAATACATTCTACGTGAATCAAAAGAGACACATAGTAAGGCAAGGAAGGTTGAAGTCCTGCGGTTTCAAATTTAATCACGGAGGAACAATTATCATCATTCACACCAAGGGTAGAAAGCAAAGCCTTCCTTTGTGAAGGACAAATCTAAAGCACTTCTAGTGCAGACATCACACAAGGAGTGTGACCCAAATCCTCGACAACTGAATAGTTCTAGGTGGCTCGGTCATTAGGATTGTGCCCTGAATGCTTAAGGACTCCCTTAGGAATGCGAGGTGTAGCTTCAGGTTTATCCACAGGTTTCTCAATATGCAAAGGAGTCCCTAGTGGATTAGGCTCCTTGCCTGGGCTAGGTTGTGATGAACCATAGTATTTTGCATGGGTCACAACTTTCGCAGCACATACCATGTTAATGCAACCACGAACACTACCCTCCGACGGATCTTGATCACCACTAGAATGATCTTGGGTCCTCGAGTTCATATTTTGATTGTGAGGTAAAGGGTTAGTTAGCACAACTGGGCCCTGTGCCAAGAATCTCGAGGCTTCATCAATACAAGGGCACAAGTAAGTGAGGTGATCATCCTTACACAACTTGCAAGGAAATTTAACCTTACATTTAGCTTGCTCATCCCCCCCAGCATTACAGGCATTCTTGTCATTATTATTAGCATTTTCATTCTTGTTCCCACCCTTATGATTATTCTTACCCTTCTTTTTATTCCGTTTGGGCTGCTGGTTACCCTTTTGGTCTAATGATTGCACTGAAAGCACACTCACCATTTGGGTGGGTTAAGATGAATCCATGGCTTGTCCTAAAGCAGATTGGTTGATTGACAATTGACTGACTTGTTTTGCAATCAAATCAACAGTTTAGCACTCGCGCAACCCACAATGCCATTAGCATGTGGTCCAGGTTTAACTTTGGGGTCGAAACTAGAATGCAGAGCATTGGGAATGATCTCATATAACAAACTAGACTGAGCATAAATCAAATCCATTTCCTGCTCCTTAAAATGGCTTGTTCCTCATTTTGCACTCCAGATGTAGAAACATCCTTCACTATATATGGCAATAACGACTTAAGGAACAATTTGAGGAGGAATTTTGGTGGTATAAAGGATTTAATTAACCTCTTCCATCTACACCACTCTTGGATATGATCTGATATATGTGTGGATTTATCTTGTTGAAATGTCAACAAGAGTTCAGTACCAACGTCATAATGCACTGGTAGCTAGAAGTGGTTAAGAAAATTCATCGCTAGGTCATCGAACAAAGCGAATGCACCCCTAGGTAGCTCTATATACCATTTCGCGGTAGGCCCTGTAAGGGTGCGTTGAAACAGCCTTAAATAGATGGAGTCCTGATGTAAGGAATTCAAAGAGCACCATAGGTGAAAGGTAGTAACATGTTCAATCGAATCCTCTCCCAGTTCGCCCTTGAATTTGGGTATGTTCGAGGGAAGCTTAGTAGGGACAGCCGGCCAAGTTGGGTCATGAGCTACAGGATCGTTGTCAATCTCGACAAGTCAAGAAGATTCAACGTCGTGAGGAAAGGGATCATAGGATGATGAGGTCGATGGACCGCTCCCTGAGAGTTCTGATTCACATAGGTCTGATTACCAACATGGCCCTGGCAATAGTGCCCTCCTCCCGTTTGACCCATATAGGGTGGCATGGAAGCACCATAGTGTGGTGTACCTTGACTATTTTGGGCTACAAAGATGTAATTTGGAGAGTAAGTAGGTTGTTGATACCTGCCCCCATAAGGTGAAGAACCCTATCCATACTCCGTCCCATAATAGGGTCCATAATTCATCACGTGAGATGTCCCATGAGACACTCTGTAAGTCGGGATACATGCTATGGAAGTAGGAATATACATTCTGGAAGTAGGAATGTGACCTCTAGAAGTATGACCATGACCTCCCGAAAGAACGGGCAGTGCATGTACTTGAGACACAACTGGTCTATTAACCGCAGTACGGACCTGACTCATAGCAACATTCCGGCCCGAAGGACCACGTGAATGAGGTGGAGGGTGAACATTCAAAGAACTAGGGATAGAGGATGAAGGGATATATGTAATTATGTACGTGTTATTCCCTATAGTCACTCCTCTCAGATCTGGTATCCTAATAGGATCACTAACCCTAGACCTAGGAGGAATATGTGATGTAGCTTCCACTGTCGAGATGCAAGGTGCAATGTGACTTGTGCTCCCAAAACTCTCCGCATGGTAAGGAATGAGAGTGCCCCCAGGAATAGTGTTAGGCTCAAACTCATATTCGACATGGAATGCCAAATCATGTGTGGGAAAACCAAACATACCATAACTGCCATAACTAGTGCTTGCGGGTTCAAAATGAGTCTTATCATCCTATGGCATTCCATACAAGCGATGCGTCAATGGGAAATCAACCCTAGAGTTAGTAGGTCTATCATGAAAGTTTCCTATCTTAGAAATCATAGGACCTAACTCAGTCAAATCGGGTGAAGGATCATAGCTAGGAGTAAAATCCCCATCTTCCACATGAATGGGAGAAGGTGGTTAAGGAATACCTTCCATATGGTCTCCCATGGTGTGTGAATCAATGTGTGAAGTAGTCCGCCTGGACTGTCTATTTCTCTCTCCCAAAGGAGGAGGAGATGTAGAAGGCGGAAGTCCTTCTAAATGACAAGAACGGCGAGGGGCCGCACCCGAATCCACAATGACTCAAAAAATATAAAAGACTCTCTATCTATGCAAACCCTAGGCAAGCTATCGTGCACAGAGCAATCACCAAGAAAATCTAAAGCCAAACACAAGCAATCAAGGGTAGGATAAGTGAGCTCCCGAATGAAGCAGGTATGTCTCGCCTAGGAGAGGCTTGAGACTCCCATACACAACAAGCAGAGGTACGTAACCAATTATTGTGGCCCTCAGCTTCAACATGTAAAGCAACTGTGTTGTTCGACCCCAACCTGGCCAGGACACCCGCAGAATAACTCCTGCAAATTACCCCCTTGATATCCTAGGTAAGGCCACTAAGGTGACCTCAATATAATGAATGCTCAGGAAGACAATCGCAGGAGGGATTGACCGTATGGGCAGGCTAGCAAAGCCCGAAACTCTTGAAAGAGCCCCCAGATATGAATACAATTCTCGAAATATCTCCGATGCTACTCAGTTATCACTCTGGGTCATCCCAATCAATAACCGCTCACACTGCCTATCACATACCCCAATTTTGTAAAATTATGTAATTTGCTTTATTATATTTTGAGACATTATGATAAATTTAATCCTAAGTAGGGATTGATGACTCAGCAGAGTCAACATTTATGGAGTGTAATTCAGAATATTTTATTAATAATAAATAAATTATGGAGACAATAGCATGGGAGAGCTGTTAAAAGAGGTTACTGGTCAAACTGGTGGATGGAACTAGGTGGAAAGGCAAAAGACAAGTGGCAGCATCCTCAAACACTTCCTAAGTTGCAGGTGGCAACTTCCCTATATTTGGGGTCATGATTCCCCAAGAAATTGGAATATGAGCAAGTGGCTTATTAAATGACAGTTAACCCAACTAAGACCTAGGCAATATTTAAAAGTACTCAATGAGGAGAGCTCAGGATGCTCAGATTTTATTCCAGAGAGAATTCATTCAGGTGAATGTTATTCAGGAATTTCATTGAGGAAAGAGGGAAAACAGTAAGGAAGTGTTTTGAGTGCATGGTTACAGTAACTTGATTCTGATTACAGCTATTTGGGCTGAAAGAACTGACTGATAGTTCAAATTTGATACTGAGTTGAAGACTCTATCTAATTTGCTGCAGCTAGTTTCAGCCAGGGAGACCAAAGCAATCTTGGGGGTCCTGAGAAGTCGCTGTCTGAGCGCTCTCCAGGAGTTGGTAGGGAGGAACGGCCTCCCATTGCTGTTGTTGTCCAGAGCATTAAACAGGTTCTTCATTCAATTCTTATGTTTTTCTGAGTATAAATGGATGAATGTTATGATTATTTTTATGTCTGAGTAAATAGTTAGTTCAGTAAAGTTAGTACTTCAAAATACCAGTAATTAAACCTGTTAGTATTCACTGTGTTTTTCCACATCTGGTATCACCAGATTGTACTCTAGCATAGTGTCTCAGTGTTGAGAAGTAGTATTCTTCCGAACTGAGTTCCCTATTCTATTTGTAGCTAATACAAATGTCTTTCTGTTTAATTCATTAGCTATCTTTCTACAACTTAAAACTATTCTAGTACTGTAACTTTGTTTTTTTTTTAAATACTAGCAGTAAAAGAAAATGAAAGATAGTCCAAGTATTCTTGCAGTTAAGTTATGGTTGTTCTTCTATTTTGAAAGGAATTCAATTTTATAGAGTTAAAATGAAAACATTACTAACAGAAGGACATAAGCATGTATCTGTTATTTAGCTAATTGATGTTATAAGTTAAAGCCTTTTTAACAGACTATATTTTAGCAAGAGAATGCACATTCTCCAAGTTACTGTACACTCATTTATTTTCAGCTAGGTTAAAGTATATTTTCATAACTGTTATTCTTATTTTTAAATCTGGTAAATAGATGCTATTCTATATACAAGTACTTATATAGATACTATACAAAATTTACTATATTATTAGATAAGTACTATAAAGAAATATTCAAACATTAGAACCAAATAATGAGTACATCATATTAAAACAATATTCAAAGTAATATCAATGGAGTAGTATTGTATTAAAGTATTTACGATGTAACATGATGTTACATAAGTAGTATAATAATATACACATAGAAACTTAGTGTATTAATACAGAGAATGTAAATAATAAAATATTTATGAACTAGTCTTTTAATATGTTTTATAAAGTAAATAAACGTTATTAAAGGACGTTAGTGTTAATTAAAAGATTACAATAGATGAGCATTATAATAATGATTATTAAAATATAAAAACAATAATTTCATAAACTGCAGAATAGGATTAAAAACCTAAATTTATAATCTTTGCGACTATGTATTAAATAAATAAAAATGGTCATTTATTCTCTACATCCGCATCATACAAACAATAATATAATCCTGAAGGCTACCTATACTTTGTACGGATTTAAAACAAATAATAATTCTTTAAATAAATCAAAGGTATATATCTGTACCAAAAGAAAAGGTATGAGTACAGGACGCTCGAGAATCAAGCTTAAGCATTTTAAACTTAATCATTAACCTAACGAGACAAATGCCTCTTCACTCTAAATCTTTTAAATAAAACTAACTAATAACATTTAGAGCTGGGCTATTAAATAAACACAGTAAGCATTCTTTTGTTTTATCTTTTCATTACAGCATTCAGTAAATGCAAGAAAAAGAACCAGTTCTCAAAATATGGTAAAACAGAGGGTAAAACCCTACCCATGATAAGCAATCACATAAGAACTGAAAACTCTGTTCATTAAATAACCCATAGATGTAAATGCAAGGCTCACGGCCTATAACAACACATTAACCCAGTATTAACGCGAAGGCTTATAGCCTGTAAAATTATTTACAAAACCTACAGCATTTAAAAGAAAAACTTTACATTCACGGCCGTAGCCGAAGGACTCTCGTAAGAGCCAGGGTTTTACCCATAGAGCTAAAAGAAAACTGTAAACAAATAACCCTTAACGCATGGAGGACAACAGGACTGCTTTGACCAAGCAGCGCAACCTCATAAGTTGTCATACAAAGATGAGGAGCCGTGGAGGGACCAAGGCTTACCGTAGCCTGCGCTATCGAAAACTTTGTTGCTCTTCTTTTCGTTTGCAGCGAACATTATAGCTGGAAGACGTTTGCATAAACATTTTAGAGCTTCCTGTCAGTCATGTTTGTAATAATGAAAGAAGTGTAATAACCTGTATTCACTCTACATCTTAAAGAAACAGTTCTTACCTGGGTTTTCTGCAAGTAAATGTCGCGGCCAGCTGAATGAATAAACTGCCAGGCCGATAGCGAAGGACTGATTGTACTTCTTTCAACCTTTAAAATCACAGGAAACCCCCAACGATTTCGCTAAAGAAGTACCAACCCTACAGCTGCAACTTTTTCTCTCCACCTTTTTAACTTACAGCCTGTAGATAGCATCGGCCATGTTATTCAGAAGGTTTAAAACCCTCTCGCAATACTGGAGAAGCAGGATTTGTATGGAACCGAGCAACCAGCAACGACAAATCTTTAAGGTAGCAACAAGCAAGTTATGACTTAATAACCCTCATGTTCCAGTGGCAGAGCTCGCGAGGAGCCGAGGCACCAGGAGGTGCAGTGGAGATCAACACAACGGCAGAGGTGGTCCAAAGAAAATGTAGAGCGGCCAAAGGGATCGAGGGCGAAGAGGAATGATGAGCTAGGGTTCTTTCAAACACTTATAACGCCAAGGAAAGGTTGATATGCGTCCACGTAGTGTTTTTAATAATTGCCATAGTATTGTTTCACTCCAAAGTCCACGACCTATGATTATAATCAACTAAGATCATCGCTGGAATGTTCTTTTGAAATCCTTACACCTTGGTATATACCTACATCATTGTTTGCCATAACGCAGCATTAGCATAGAGTTTATGCATTTCCATGCTACGTAGGTTTGAGCTTTAATCAATTGTTACAATCTTATTGTTATATATTTTAGTCATTAGCACGATGCATATACATAGTGTATAGCATATGTACTGTTGAAATTATTAGTCTAATATATATATAGATTGCATGCTACATAAGGTTTTACATGGTATATATATATTGTTTAATATGTATTGTTTAATATATATTCCATGCTATGTTTTGTTTGAAGTTTAAGTCCATCGTTATGATCATAGTGTTATATGTTTTGCTACATATATTCCAAAGCTACGTATTGTTGTAGTTAGACCATTGTTATGATCATAGAGTTATATGGTTTATACCATAGCATAGTGCAATCAAGCCTAAAGTTTGGTGTGTTTAAAAGAGTCATAAGGTAATAGTTTATGATAGTGTTTAGTTGTCATAGTTTACAACCATGATGGCCACTAAAAAGGTTTTCAAAAGAAGATGATAAACCTATCTACTCCTTGATGTATGAAAATATATACAATCAAATGGTGTTTCTTTTAGTTTATATATCTTTTGAATTTTTGGTTGTATTAATTAAATAAATTTAGATGTTTATGAAAAGAGATGACTCATCCTGGTAATAGTCATAAACATTCTTTGATGTTCTTCTATGATAAGCTGTTAGGTAAAGAAATAGTATATAAGTTCTTGTACTTATTTTTCAAGAGAAAACAGTTAAGTTTTTTTTGTACTTGTAAATCCACTAAATCTCATGACCCTGTATGGTATAGTCTTCTACTGTGTGTTTATGAAAATGCATTTCTTTAGCATTAAATTCCAAAGGAAATTTATAGCAGAAAAAGCAAGATTTTACCTTGGGAAGTATGACTTTTCTGTCTAGCTTTTATAAAGTTTTACCAAGCAAATTGTATGCAAAAAATCTGAACTGTAACTTTAAAGACTTGTTAGCATCGAACCATACTTCTTACCTGTATATCTGTAATAAAAGAAAAATGGCTGCGTTAGCTCGAAAGCTAAGTAAGCCCAGCCCTCTACGACAAATCACCTTATGTTGCAAACAGAAAAATAATCAAT
Source organism: Pseudotsuga menziesii (assembly GCA_001517045.1). NCBI lineage: Eukaryota > Viridiplantae > Streptophyta > Pinopsida > Pinales > Pinaceae > Pseudotsuga > Pseudotsuga menziesii. Next base: position 445,908 of record LPNX010968698.1, read on the forward strand.
AGATGCAAAGAAAAAGTTTTACATAGTACAGAGTATTGAAATAACTAATTCAGTAACAGATTATATAGCATGAACCAATCATTCAGTTAATAACTATTTTTAATGTGATTATTTGTTATTTTAAAAGTTTTAAATTTTTTTGAAATTTTGGGGTTTTGACAGTGCCTCGTGCTTAACTCCCTTTTGAGAGGAGGATCTTGAGAAACAATGGTTATACCAAGGAATTTCACACACTCACCTGGACAGACACATACATGTTGTTGTTTAGTGGTCTTGGAGAATTTACTCACAATGAACTATTCCAAGACCCTAAAACCTAATCTTGTTGGTGAACCCTATCAAATAAAATAGTGTAGTTCATTTTAATTTAAGCGTTGATTTTAATTGGCTTTACTACTCAAAAGAGGTATATGGTCGTGCAACTAATGGTGTTATGACACAACACGAAGCAAAATGCACACCTAACAATCAATGCAAATGCATTGTGTCCATGAAAAACAGGGTATGCTACTATGTGAAATGCACAATTTTCTTCAAATGATAAATGCAAGCTTTCCTATATGAAATCCTGACTAATAATCCAAAGCAAATCTAGTGCAAGTACTATGTAAAGTGCAATATGCAATGCATGATGATAAGCAAATATTTTTGGATTTTTTGAAATAAAAATGAAACATAAAAGCAAAAGAATAGCACTACAACCCCCAGACTCTGCAAGCACACTCAAGCAGCACTCAAGCAAAGTAACAAGATTAAAGAAATGTAATGCACTAATCCCCCCCCAAAAAAATGCATTGACAAGAACATTCTTAAAAAAGAAATTTACCCTGAAAAATGCGTCTCTGGTCAGAAACAGAGGTGTATACAGACTCTGGTAGTATCAAAGGAGACTCAGCAATCATCAAGATTCACCCAACAACCATCCATCTTCCTCTAGAAGGAAAAAATAAGGGCATACACGACTGTTCACAGTAAACCCGCGTGTGTACACAGAAATAGCAGTGAAACCCGTGTATATACGTGACCGTGAGTTCAAGACTCGCGTACAAGAAGAAAGGTGCATAAAAATAAAGGCAAACAGACAAGCCGAGACAAACTTCACACCAATCATACACTACCAGGCAAACATGCCCCCAGACCCGACATAGAAGCAAGAGAAAAAGAGCAATTCAAAGTCATTGAATGCTGATAGAAAACCCCCAAAGGACAACTACTAGGAATTCCTCAGCAGAGGCACCAATTCTGTTATGGAGAGAAATTCTAATGGCTTGGGGTACCGCAACAGACAGCTTGACTCCAGAAATCAATCCTTTCCAATATGTAATAGAAATTAAGTATCTAACACTAAAGGATCTGACCTCGTACCATTTTTCGGACGGTTGAAGTAGGTCCCCATTGAGCTTTCCAACTTCGGCTTGAATTGATAAATCACTTCCTCAACAACAAGTAAACAAGATAAGCATACTATATATATTGGTGTTAGATCTATTCTAGCATATATAATCAACAATGTATAAGCATTTGAAATCATCCATGGATAAAATATTCATTCAAACATACATTGTTGGACAGGAAAAAATATTTCTATTAATATAAAATAAGAGATTACAATGGATACAACCTCTGTCGACACGTCTGCGAATCAGAGAAACTGAATCCCCCACTTGGGCCACCACCACCTCAATCCTCCATCTCTCGCTAGCAATCTCACAAGCAAAGGCAAGCTTGGGAAGAACACAAAAGTTCTCCAACGGACAAAGGGATGCAGACTCAAGCACAAGTTTCGGTAACAATGGACTATAGTTTCTTTGCTTTCAATTCTCTCTTATGCCTTCAATGTACTAAAGAGTTCCTTATATATCTTTTAAAAGGGGTAATGAAAGGTCGAATCTGAGTGATCTCAAGGCATATGGAAGGCCAGGAGTCAAGTGAGTTAGATCCTTTTCAAGGAAAACTCCAAAAGGATTTGGATTATGCACACATCCCGATGTACGTGGATTTAGGGGTCAAACCCATGTATATACGCGGTTATAGGTTTAAAATTCGCGTGTATTAATTTTCACATGTTTTTAGGGATGGTAAAGGAAACATCAAAGGACAAAAAATGGTCCAAGGGGTTTAAGGAGTCTGCAGAGGGACAGGGGAAGGCCATACAAGTGTGATTCATCTGGAGTGGTAAAATCAGCTATAACACCTGGAAAAACCCACTAGGGGAAAACCAGTCAAAGAGAGAGTATTTTTATTTTTTAGAAGAAGTTTATCATTTAAAACAATACACAACAAATATCAAACCAACTTATCTCAACCCAGAAGATAATTTTTTTTCTCGATCTGCGTGCCGAGCAGCAAAAATCAAACTCTACTTTTTTTGTTTTCTGCCTCGATTTCTGTCCCACCGTATGAAATGTACGGATGAGTTGAACGGAATGTGAAAACAAACTATATAGACAGTACGAACCGTATGGACTGTACAGACCTCGAAATCCATTCCCAAAAAATTCTCGAAAATCGTGCCCAAAAATTTTCCTCGAAAATCGTGCCTACTTCCTCAAAAACCATAGCGTAAGGAATGTACAGACCATCAATAAATTTTGTTGTCTTCTCCTCAATTTCGGTGCCCTCTTTGCTGCTGTCATTTTCCTCGATTTGCGTGCCGTAAAATTTTTCCTCTTGCTCAAGAAAAATGGAAACTTTCTCTCTTCTCTCTCTCAGCTCTCTCTTCTCACTTCAATCTGTAAAAGTGAGGCAAAATTCCTTTCCCATGTCTTTTTGAGAAAATAGTAGGGTGAGTCTAATCTAACGGTGAAGATTAGATTAGATTAAGGGCTAAAATTAAATGCTCATATTTTATTTCTAAAATATTAATTTCACTCACCCACTTAAATTTATCAAAAAATGACTTTAATGCTCTAAAGTCAAATTAAATGTTTTTACTTAAGTCATTTAATGCAAGGGTCACTTTATGCCCCCTCTCTAAATGACTAAGGCAAAAGTCACTAGGGGAACACTTCCCTAGGTACAAAACTAACATATATATATTAGTTTTCTAATATCCAAAACCCTACCCTCAAATATCATTCTCCAATGCATTCCAATACCCCCACCCGAAAGACAATCACGTTAAACATAATAAACTATACAATCTAAAAGAAAAAATTGAGGAAGATTGAAAAACAATGGGATATTCTTACCTTTGATCTAATGAGGGACCTAAGAAATATTTGATAGGACTAAATACTCTCAATAATATTCAAGTAGTAAGTATGCGCAAGCTACTTATAAGGAAAATTTGAAATGAAATGAACAAGTAACTTGAAAACTACTTAAAACCAAAATACAAGGATGACAATGTAAAAATTAATTACGTTTCATATTTTTTCTTCAATTTATTGCATAGAAATTTATTTCCCTTAAAAAATCAAGTATGATGCTTAAATGAACACATGCTTTTTTCTCACTAAAGTTTTCCTACGATAACACAAAATAATGATGAAAATGGGTTGATTGTGGTAGTTCCTGCTGCATAAAAACTTGTGATTCTCTTTACATGACTTATGCAGTGATTTGGGACCTTGTGCATGGCCATGAGTTCTAAACTCATATTTTAGGCTTTAATACACTAGTGGTACTTCTTAGAAGATGGAAATATCCCCAAGACTCATTCATGGTTCACAAAACCTTGTAAGTGCATCATTAATATTTCAATCATGGGCTAAACATGCCCATATAAGGATCTTTGAGGTGGTTTCAGATCTTATGCAAGGCCTATGAGCCTTAAAATCATATTTTAGGCCTTAATATTATTATTTTACTCCTTAAATGATGAATGGGGCCTTGATATTAGACTTGCTGCACAAATCTTCATGACAATACCTATGTTTCCTGGGAGCCTATTTGTGGTCCATGAGCACCAAAAACATATTCTAGGAACTAATATATTTTTTCATCCTTACATAATGCCAAGACTATGCAACCCATACTTAATGCATAAAACCTTGCAATGGTACACATATTATACTTGTGAGGCACATGTTTTCTTTGCATGTCTTGTATTGTGGTTTGGGATCTTGTACATGGTCTATGAGCTCTAAAAGCACACTTTGGGCCCTAAAATGTTGTTGTTCCTCCCCATTTCATGGACATGACGCCAAGGCCCATATATGGTTCCCACATCTCCGTAACGACACCCATATTATACTCATGGACAAATATTTCCTTTAAAGGGTATGTGTTATGGTTGGGACCCTATGAATTACCCATGAGCTACAATTTTTTTTTTTGCCTAATACACTAGTGTTCCTCCTAACACTATTAACATATAACTAAAAGCTATTCATGGTGAGAAAACCCCAAATCTGTAATGATAGTAAATGTATTCCCTATACATGGCTTCCATGGTTTCTTATGACGATTTGCATAGCATATGAGAACGAAAGCATAATTTAGTCCCTAATCCACATTCAATATTACTACTCACTTGTGCCATATCTAGTTATTACTTCATTTGTAGCAAGGTTAGTTGTAAACAAAATGTGTACATATTTTATAATACACGTATGTTATGTTTAAACCCAAAAAATAATAATTTTTGTTTCTTACAAATTAATTTGACATGTTGTTTGTGCCATCAGTTCCACAATGTCAAATTAGTTCAAATCTATGATGCTGGAAACACCAACCCCCCATGTTCCTAGGTTGTTTCCTGCTTGAAACATGGAAATGGGTGCCAAATGGCATCAAAACATGTTTTTGGCACAAATGTCATCCATAAGGCAGCATTTCCAAAAACATTTCGCACATCTGATAAAAAAATATTTCACTATTTAGTAGTAATTGGTAGTATTACAGTGGTAATATTAAAGTAAAAGGTTTCAAGAATATCTTTTCACCATTTCCAAAACATTAGGGGGTTAGGTTTCCAACACATCATTGTATCCCCGTTTTGTGAAACGTAGGTCCAAATCTATGTTATAGGAAACACCAGCCCCTCGTCGCTAAGTCGTTTCTTGCTTGAAACATGGAAACACATGCCAAACTACGTGGAAACAGGTTTTCGTCAGACGAGCATGTTTCCAAAGACAAGAAAAATGTTTCCTCTATAAGGAAACATGTTTATGGTATGGATGTCATCTGTAAGGACAAATTTCCAAAAAACAATTCCCTCAATTGAATAAAAATATTCCTCTATTCAGTAGTAATTGGTAGTATTAAATGGTAATATTAAATTCTTAAAGTAAAAGTGACATTTTCCTTATCTTTCATTTTCTATCATTTTACTTAATTTTTTAACATTGACATTCATTTTTTTAGGATGTGTGAGAGTGGTTCCAATATCCTTGACTTTATTTGCAAAAAGTAGTACTTTAGATCCCATTCAAAATTCAACACATTTAATACTTCTCATGATTTTAGGATTGCAAAGTTTTCATTAGTTTCTACCATGTATAAGGGTATTGGATTGACATTTAATCAATCACACCAACACTTGAATGTAACTTGATGTTGGTGGTGTTTATGTTTAAACTCCTCTATCATGACATTAATAAAAATGTACTCTTCACTTAAGCAAAAGCACTTTTTAAGAATGTGAAGCTTTTTCTATCTCTTATTAACGATTGGATTAGAAAGTTTCATCAAAATTGTAGGGTGTTGAGTCATTGACTAATGTCCTTGAAGGATAGAGTCTGATATTCAAGTTAGAGGCAAGTCCTAGAGCCCAGGGGAAGGAGGCATAGGCTATTATTGATAAATATGATCCCAATATAAGCAATGATTCACTGATATGTATGATGCAGGATTTATGTTTCACATCCAGGTTTTTAAATGTCCCTTCTTACTTACTTATATATATATATATATATATATATATATATATATATATAGATAGATAGATAGATAGATAGATAGATAGATAGATAGATAGATAGATAGATAGATAGATAGATAGATAGATATCGTGTTTCCTCGTTTCCAAAAAAAATTATAGGTCATGTTTCCAACGCGTCTTGTTTTGGAAACTTGTCCATGTTTCCCCATTCCGTGCAACTTAGGTTCAAATATAAGGTACAAAGTGTATATATTGTTAAAATTTTCAACATACATAATGAGCCACCATGGCGAGATAGATAGATAGATATCGTGTTTCCTCGTTTCCAAAAAAAATGATAGGTCATGTTTCCAACGCGTCTTGTTTTGGAAACTTGTCCATGTTTCCCCATTCCGTGCAACTTAGGTTCAAATATAAGGTACAAAGTGTATATATTGTTAAAATTTTCAACATACATAATGAGCCACCATGGCGATATCAACTTAATTCATGAATGGAATATATCTATGTGTTGTGTTGGAAAATTTGACCTATAAGAAAGGTGATTAGTCATTATAGTAATGTTCACAATTTGTAAAAAATGTACATGAGTATTTATGTGATTTGTAAGGCCATAGTTGATTAATAGCAGATGTATAACAAAGTTAAGATGTGAGATGTAAGTCCATAATAGGTATTGGAGATCAATAGGTTTTGTAAGTTTCCAAAGTCAAAGTATATATGTATGTCCTTCCAAATCTAAATCTAAGTTACTTTTCCTTTATAGCCATATTAATCAAAGATATCACTTTTCCTGTCAAAGTATATATGTATGTCCTTCCAAATCTAAATCTAAGTTACTTTTCCTTTTTAAACCTTTGCTGTTACTTCTATAAAGTTCCGTCTCGTACAAAGTAGTGGGTAGCGGCGTCTATCCATTGTATTACCAGTCATTCCATAGGAGCTGCTGATCCAGTGATTTATAGCCATATTAATCAAAGATATCACTTTTCCTGTCAAATTTTATAGTTCTTCGTGCTATAATGCAAGTTTATCACGATATTTATAAAATCTGTTCTGTTTTATTTTATGGTCCTTTAAGTTATGATTGAAGTGTAATGGTGTTGTGGATAATGTTGTTGCGATGTCACCATACCTTCAATCTTTATAACAATATATCTCAACCATCAGACCAGTGGGATGTTTCACTATGCAGAAATCGCTCTTCAACTCTGAATAGAGTTTGTCGTTCCATTTTGGGTTTTTACCACCTATTATTTCAATCTACGTCGTCAGTTTATCCTCAAAATTGATCCATCTAACCCCATAGGTCTGCATCTTACCAAATAGATTTATCTCCTTCAGATCTTGAGCTAAGATGATGTTAAGTTCCATATGTGTGCAAGCTTCCCCACGATGTATATGGACTCGATTTCACTGTTAAAACAAATTCAATATTCAGGGATCACTCATTCCTGATTAAACTTAGAACGCCTAGAAAAGTGTCGTTAATGAAACTTTGCAATCTCAACGTTATATATGTATATATAGAGTTGAATATTGCGAGTATACAGTAATGATGTTGAGAGATATTGTTTCCAGCTAAACAATTTCCAGTCGTTAAGTTCCATCTTGTGCAGGATTTCCCCATGATGTATATCGATTCGATTTAATGCAATATTTATGGATTACCCCTCACTGATTAAACTTACAAGTGGAAAAGTGTTATTATTGAACTCCCATGCAATCTCAACATTATATATAGAGTTGAATATTGCAAGTATAAATAGAATTTAACAGGAATTCTATTGATAGATTGTTTCCGGCCAATACTAATTTCCAGTTGTTAAGTTTTAGCTATGTGCAAGCTTCTCCATGACATATAACGACTTGATTTCACTATAAAACGAAATGCAATATGCCTATTGGATAATAAATATAATGTGGGTAACATGAATTTAGGTTGGTTCACTCTACATCTCACTGTATATGAGGTGTGTAACACATGGATTTAGGGTGATTGGTATATACTCTACATCTCATTGTATACGAGGTGTGTAACACATGGATTAGGCTGATTTTTTTAGAGGTATGATTGATACATCTTGGACTAAGAATCTCAGTCTATATACTCTACATCTCACTTTAGATGAGGTCTTTAACTCATGGATTTATGGTTTTAGGGTGAGTTTTTAAATGGATGATTGATAAGTATTGGACTGAGAGACACTTCATCGATTTGGAGTAAGATGGATTGGACTAATTTAATTTACACTTCATTTACAATGGGATGTTCATTGAGCCAAAAAGTGGAAATGGGGAATTGGAGAATGCACTCTTTCAAGAACAAAGACTTTTTAAAATGTGCATGTATTCCTTTTAAACAACCTTGATTCCTTTTGAACCACCACATAGTCCATCACAAAATATGACAAATGAACATTCAAAAGAATGCACACATGCTTTAGAAACACACACATTAATAACATTTGTGTTGGATTATTTTAACATAAAAAAGTGTTTTAATATCTAATGATTTGGGGTATGCTCTGTGGTTTTCGGTGATTATGTGAGGAGGATGGTTGACGACGCTTGATGGAGGAAGGCACGGTGGTGGGGGATCCAACCTCCCCCAAAGCAATGAAAAAAGGGTCCATATTGGAAGCATTCAGATCCCCGACAATGAAATGGGAGGAGAGGGATTAGGGAAGCAGGACTCAAGACGAAAGTAGGCACTTGAGGGGAGACGACCAAGGAAATGCTTTCCTATACGGATCAAATTCCCTTGATGCAGATCAAATTCAACATACTATGAGATCGCATTCAGTGTATGAAAGATCATTCCCTAGTCAGTAAATTTGTGGGTATGCTACCATATAATAAAGCGCTAATTTGGTGGATCAATTCTACATGGAAGTCGAGAGGTTATTATTATTTACATATGGGTTCTAAAGGTTTTTTCACCATCACTTTCATTATCTTGGAAGATCAAAACCGTGTGATCGACTACAAACCGTATTTCTTCGATTCTTTGGGTCTATATTTGTGGCCATGGAAGGAACGCTTTTTTCCATTAAAAAAAAATGATACTAGCACTGGTTTGGATCTGACTATACTCCCTCTTGGGAGAATACTGGGATCTAGAAACCCTGGAGGATATAGGGAAAAATCTGGGATATTTTATTATATATTAGAGGAAACAAAATCCCATAGGTATAGGACCTATTCCAGAATATGTGTCTATATGGATTTCCAAAATGAATTACCAAAGGCCAATAATCTAACTTGGGAGGATGAGGAATGGAACCAACCCTTAGATTATGAACAGATCCCCTTCTGATGCTGACAATGTCATGAGTATGTGCACTTGTTCATGGAATTCCCCTAGAATAACCGCCCCCCTCAACTCAAACATATAGAGGAGACAGGAGAGAAAGGGTTTACAAAATTTCAATCATGTAAGAGGGGAGGGTGATGTTAGGGAGATCTGGATGTCAATAAGAGGATATCTATATCCAACCAATTCACGGTTTTGGAGGACAAGGATGAGAGTGATACTGAAATGAAATCCAATCCTGAGAAGCAAAATGATGCATAACCACTCACAACTGAGTAGGGAAAGGAAGGGAGGCAAGAGAAGTTTGAGGAAAAGCAAAGCCTGCCCCCCGAGGAGGAAGAAACAAAGGAGGAAGTGGAAGGTATGGACATTGGTTAGTTATATCTAGATAGAATTGAGCAAGCCTATGAAGAAAAGGAAAAGGGATATGTACCTCAAGAACAAGTAGCCCTACTTTAGTAGGAAATAATCAAAGTCCGATCCATGAACCCCCTAGGAATAATCCATGGACCACAGAAGGATAACAAGTGGAAGCATGTTGACATTGCAAAGAATCCATGTAGGAAATCAAATCGAAAATGCATAGCAATGGTAGGTATGAAGCTAGTGGGATCAGGTTAGTACCCTACTATTATGGTTTCTCTAGGACTCTAACTTTTCTTGTGTTATCAATGGAAATTATAAACTGGAGTGTAAGAGGAATGAATGGACCCTAGAAGATTAGGACTTTGAAAAATAATATCTAGAGAGAAAACCATGCAATAATGTTCATTTAAGAAACTAAGCGCTCTAAGAACCATCTTAAGGAAGTAGGAAGGAAGGTGTGGAAAGGATGCAAAGGAATGGGCACTGATGCCCAAGGATCGGTATGAGGGTTAGGAATTATATGGGACCCATCCAAATTATCCCTTTCATGTTTCATAGTTATCCCCTGCTCAATTTCCACTAAGTTTGAAGTGACTGGGGTCCCAATCAGGGGAGGGATCATTAATGTTTATAGTTCTTATATTCCACATCAAAAGGAAATATTCATTTATTCTCTGAGAAAGATTCATGAATGGGTCAAAGGACGACAATGGATCCTAGGAGAAAATTTTAACTTAATTACTTCCCTGGAGGAAAATAAAGGAGGAAGAAGGCATCTAAAGGTGGAGAACATACAATTCCAAGAGACTATAAAGGATCTAAATCTTGTGGATATTGTATCAGTAATTTTGAGAGGCGATTAGAAGAGATTCAGATCTAAGGCATGAGCGAGGGATACTACATAGAACTTGTTGGGCCTAGGGATAGTAAATCATAATTCATGCGAAATTCTGCCTAAGTATGGAGAAGAGATAAAGGCAAGAGGAATGAGCTACGACTGAGGAAGGACAATAAAGGAGAAGGGGAAGGTTGTTTCGATAGAGTAAGTAAAAGAGAAGAAGAAGAGGAGAAGGCATTGGAAGAGGAAGTTGCACCATATAAGTAAGCCATGAAAAAAGGATGGAGTGTGGCACAATATGGAATGACAGAATATCAGCAAAAGAAGGCGTGCAAATAGCATAATGCTTGGAAAATGACATTATGGAATAATGTTGAGAAAGTGACAGGCCTTAACGATCATGGGTACGAGCTCGACTAGAGCCGACGAAAACCACATGCATGAAGAAATATTTGTAAGTTAGGTCAATAATGCCTCTTGTTATGTGTTGCTAGAATAGGAAAGAGAGCCTGTTTGTGGGATATAGTAAGTCGACTAAGATAGTGACAGGAAAGGAGAATTTAATGAGTCTGTATCAAGTCAGTATTGAGTCTGTATCAAGTACGTATGGGTTCTGTATCAAGTCTATAATAGGGCTATAAAAGAAGGAACCCAAGTTGTATGTGGGTTAGACTCTTGGTAAGAATATCGAGCTAGACTTATTAGACATTCTTGGTTAATGGATTTGTATCGTTGAGTGCATCAAAGTAAAGGATATGCAGCTAAGTGCATAGATGAGTAGGGAAGGTTGAGTCGATCCAGGTTGTGTGCATATCACTAGTAGAAATATAGTAGAAAGAGAACAGAGAGAAGAGCAGAGAGCATGAGAGGGAGGAAGAGTCTGTAAAGTTAGAGAAGAAGATATTGAGCAAAGTCTACAACTTAGTGTGTAGACGAAAGGTGCATCCATTTCCTCATGCCAGATTAAGAGCACCTTGTGGTTTTCTGTCGGATGGGTTTCCATGTTATATTCTATGTATATGTCTGAATGTTTAAATTATCTTACATATATGTGTGATTATTGTAGTGAATGAATGATTGTAGGTTTTATTACAAATGAATAGATGTATGATGGTCACATTGTATTATTGGATATGATTATGTTGCATGTCTGTTGTTTATTTAGTAAAGTTGCATAAAGAGAGGCTGGGTCGTAGCTTAGCTATTGAAGCATAGTAAACACAAGTAATGCACTCGTGGACTTTATTGGAAGCCTTGGTGTGGAGCCAAGGTACTAAAACACCCTCCCACTGAACTACAAAAACTTGGTTATGGTAGTTACCCATCAAGAGAGATATCTCGGATGAGATGACATTTGTTTCGAAATTTTCTTTTTTGAGTTTCCCATTGTGTTAAATTCAAATGGTTATCTAAGTTGGCAACCCAAAAAATAAATTTCCAAGGAGGAAAACTGAGAGAGTGGAATCCTTAGTTAATTGAGCGACTTAAAAGAGTAAACAACCCTGTGTCGAGGGATGTGGATTTTTGGGTAGACACTATCTTAGAAGGATACATCACAAAACTTTGTTGTACTTAGATAATTCCTATACAATTCATAATATGGAAAGGAAAGGTCACACCAGTCCATGGTTTTTCAATACCTATATGGGTGGTCTCCACAAAAATATTTTGTAAATGCAACCCATGCTTGGAGAGCACACCCACTGAGGAGCCTTGTATAAACATGTGTACACCTTGTACAGAGAGCACTTCAAGAGGAGACCATATCTTGACAATAGATTAGGTTGCTTGTGGATTTAGTCCACTTTACTATTGTTTTCCTCCCTCACCTATTATATATGAAGGGAGGAGAGAATCTTTAGTTGTATTATTCATATAGAATCAAGTACGGTTGATTGGATCAATTGTTTCTTCAAGAAACACTTTCCTTGAATATTTATACTTGTCTTTATGTAAGGAAGGAAGGTGCTAGGGTTAGTGAAAAACAAAACCTAGAAGATACATGAAGTGTTCAGGTTTGTGAAATATAAAACCTAGAGGATACTTGAAGTGCTAGGGTTTGAGCCCATGTGTAAAGGACCTAGGGTTTATGGAAAAGAAACCATGGAGGACTCTTGGAGCACTTAGCTTGGTGAAATATCAAGAGTGTACCTGTTGGTGTTGGTGCTGACTTGTTTTAAGGCTTTTGGTGTGGCTAGATAGCTTGGTGGGATACATTGCTAGGCCTTTGTATTTCTCATTAGTGTTTTCTATTGATGGTAGACACCGTAGATGCTAGGGTTTGGATGCATTGGAGACTCTTACTTGTGGATAAGCTTGAAGGATGTTTTTGTACCAAATTGTGATAAGTTGTTGGTATGTACTTGTAACTTCATTTTTATGTATATGTTAAGCATACATTCTTGTCCAGATTGTGTACTTGAAGAGCTGGTTTTCAAAGTATATTCTCATGGTGAATGAGTAGTTTCTAGGGATGTTTGGTATGCTTATTTATCATAAATAGTTAGGTAATTTTTTTGAGTTATTTGACAAGTATATAGAATCTAAGAGGGTATATTTCTGGCTACAACAATTCTATTGTTAATAAGTAAATTTTAGATCTGTAATATGTTGGGAATTGAGCCCTAAGGAGAGTGTCTTTAGTTCTAGTATTCATGTACGATCATGTGAGAGTTTACTGGATGAATTTTAGCTTGAAGAAAACATTTCTTGGAGTCTTTATACTTGTCTTTATGAAAAGAAGGAAGGTTCTAGGGTTTCTGAAAGAAAAAAACTAGAAGATACTTGAAGGGTTGGGATTTTTGAAAGACAAAACCTAGAGGATAATTGAAGTGCTAGGGTTTGATTCCATCTGATAAAAACCTAGGGTTTTTATTGTGGTTCCAACCTCATCAAACATCACATGGAGAGTAGGAATTCGGTAGAAAAAACATTTTATGAATATAGGATTGGCAGGATTGTATCTTTTTCCTTGGATTCTATCATGTATGAGAATATGGGAATGGAATTGAATCAAAAGCACCAAGCCCTCTATGTAACCCAATGTCAATGGTGTTGATTGTTGAACTCCTCATTCATAGGCTTATAAGGTTTCTTGGAGTGGTGTGACCTAGAGATGTGTGCACAAAGAACCTCAAATGTGGAGTGATCCTCTTCTTAAATGATGCCACATATGAGAAAAGGGCCATTTCATTCTTAAACCAAATCAAAATCTTACTAAAAACAACTCTAAAGAAGGTGTGCCCTAGAGAAGGGTGCAAGTAGTGGGCTTGATATAGAACTCCATCATAAAGTATCCCCCACACAACCATGTTCTTGGGATAATATATAAGTATCAAGGATCAACTTTGCCACATTTGAAACGATGGACCAACTCCTCCAAAACAATAATAAATTCCATAAGAGAGGGGAGAAACCTTGGTGAGTGTGCAAGTGATGGGCTAGGGTTGATTTGGTAGACCTTGGGTCTAGGTAGTTGCAATTAACCTTGAGATAATTATAATTAGAAAATAGATAAATCCTTTATTTCTATCATATAGCCAAACACAACACCAAACACTTATGAAAGTCCTGTCAAATGGATGTAACATCCCTCCTTTCATCATGCAATTACCAGTCAGTTGTAAGACTGTACATTTATGTCAATAAAGGAAAGAGAAAAACATGTGTTTGCATATGAGGTCTGAAATGTACTATAGGAAGTGCCCTAGGAAGTTTGCATCCGAAATATGCTATTTTATCATTCATTTTAACCTCAACCAACTGTTTTTTTGCTATGTGTGTAGGTGGAGGATTAGGATAGTGTTTAGAGACAGTCTGCAAAATGAATTTGCAAACTGTATATTGCTAGAATAAGGTTGTTACAACCTGGAACCAAAGAGGGCCGAGGGCCAATGTGAGCAGGAAGGGATATTTTAAGTCCATAGAAAGAGTGATGAGGGTAAGAAAAGGCAGCCCTTGGACTGTTGGTGGAAGGTCTGTTTTAGGGATTTTTAGGGCATATGTTAAGTTGGGACATGACTATGTATGATCCTCCTAGGATGGGATATCACTGTATATACCGTCTAAAAGCTGGGAATTATTGTGTAATCGCTCTAACGGTTGGTTGGTGACTATATAACCCATCTAGGACTGGTTGTGGATTATGATGACATCCCCAAGCTATTTCTTTACTGTCATGGCCCTCCCAAGCTGGGCCATGGACTGGTGTGACCTTTCATTCCAATTCAATTCATAATTACCCTTTCCTTTGTTATTTTGAGAGTCATTTATCTATTTAGGAACACAAAATGGGTTGGGGAAGAGAGTCTTTTCTCATTTTTCTACCTCTCAAATAATTGGAAAAACCCATTAAAATGCAATGAAAAATGCTCAAATGATCAAACAAAAAGCACCGTAGGAGAATTGTATTCTTAGTCCACTTCTCCCATCCATATTGTTTGCTAATTATCCCATTCAAATTTTCCATTAGAGTTTTTCAATCTAGAACACATTATTAATGTGTTATGTATTGATTATAGTCAGAAGAATGAAAAAAATAGAACTATGACAAAGAAACAAAAATATTTATAATAAAGGCAACTAACACTTAATCCTCTTGGCCAATTCGTTGGGATTTTGTTGGAGACATTGAGAAAAGTCAATGGGGCCTAAGTGAAAAAGATAAACAAAGTAATAAATTGTGTACCAAGTTTTCATTCTTGTCGAGGTATACCCCACTCAACCAGCATGTAGTACAAAATTCAACCATAAAAGTCATCCAATGAGCTAAAGCACCCCAATAGAAAAGCCTCCAAAGTCCAAATACCATAATTAACATGGAATAAGCCTAGTGCTTCATAAAAAATGATAATCCATGTAATCAAGATTCCAAATCAAACCAAAAATGCTAGGGCACTCCATGAGAAGAGGATCAATGTGTCATGAGAAATTGACATATAAGTGAATTTCACCATCATCTCCTAGTGTTCTATCTCGAAGGCATCCAAATCACATAACCACATCAATAACCATACTATCAAACATTGCATAGGAAATACTTCATCAAGGAGCAATCATTAAATCTTTAAAACTTAGGGAAACCCTAACTTGATTGCTTCCCATTCCATGAAAGCACAAAGTGTTAGATGAATTCTAAGGAAAGATACTCAAGCATTCCAATATTACTAAAAAGAGAGCATAGAAAGATCAATACACTAATATATCATGAGGATCCATCAACCAATCACCAACTAGGGCATCATCACAACTTTTCATTGCAACATTATCTTCCAAAATTAACCAATGAGTGACATGATTCAATGCATTATTTCCAACTATATTGGCATTTGAAAGCCTTTTTTAGCATTTAGTTGCACATAAAAATTTCTTCTTGTTTCCTGATATTGAAAATAATATATAGTCAATATAATGATCTCTCGATTTTATATTCTTATACATGTTTTGGTTACAAAGATGGTTTATGAGGTGATAATCTTGGGAGGCTAGGATGGAGGAAGAAGAATTTGTGGATTACTCAAAGGAGGCAAAGGAAGTTTTTATGAAACCAATTTTTGGATGTAGGGATGAAGTACTAAAACATTGGATATTCTAAAGGGAATCACATAACAACACCAAAGAGGATAGTGAATCAAAGAAGCTAACCAATTCTAAGTCTGTGGCACTGCCCGAAATTCGTAACCCTAAGGTTGACCCTAGCACTGTGGAGGCCTATGTTGTAAAATTTGTGTCTCCCAATTATGCCAATAATTTTTATTTTTCTGTGCTCGAGCCACCACCTATTATTCTATGTTTCCAGTTATTTATCCCTAGGTTTCTGATTTCTAAATTTTGCTTCACAATCTTCATTGGTTTATGGATCATTTTTTTATTTGTTTTCCTATTGTTTTCCCATTTTTTATGTTTTCTTTATATGCCATGCAACACAAAAATTATCCAAACCCCTGTCTAATGCTTTAAAAAATGAAAACAAAGTACATATCAAAATAAAAACTATTTGAATGTGTAACTTGGGGGTAAATTTTGAGGCCATTTCCAGGACATGAGCATTCAAAGGTGACTTTTGTGTATTCTAGGAAGCATAACAGTGAGGAAAGGACCAAAATTCAGACCTTGGCATGAAAGAAAAATTCTAGGCCATTTTTGTAGACTAGACCAACATTCTATGCATAGTTACAATAGAAAGCCAGCTTGTTGCAGAGGTTTTGGACACTTTTGCACAAGTCTGGGCATGAAAACAACCTCAATCTTCATTCACATGTATATTTTAGGGATAAATTAGTTTTAAATAGACATGACAATTACCCTAAGATGAATTTTGGGATACATGAAGGCTAAACACTAGTAAAATTATAATTTTGGGCATAATTTCACCTAATATCAGTGATGGGAGCAGAAGATGTCACTCACAAAAAACCATGCCTTTCATAGCTTTGCAACAAAAACAATACCTTATGTACCCAATCGCATCAGTTTGATTGACTATGGTGTAGTGAACCGTTTTTGTAACTAAACTGTGGTAAATCTATACTCATTCATTTTCAAAAGTGAAACCTTATCACTTGAGTTCACTCACATAATGCTAATTGATGTGATAAGGAAGACACATTCATACTCACAAAATGTGACCTGGTTTGAGGAAGACAAGTTCATACTCACAAAATTCCAATTTACTTATCACACTATCATTTGACTTATCACACTGGTTTGAGGAAGACAAGTTCATATTCAAAAAATGCCAATTGACTTATCACACTGCTAGTTGGCTTATCGCATTGATTTGAGGAAGACAAGTTCATACTCACAAAATTCCAATTGACTTATCACACTGCCAGTTGACTTATCACACTTCACACTAGTTTTAGGAAGACAAGTTCATACTCACAAAATTCCAGTTGACTTATCACACTGCTAGTTGACTTATCACACTGGTTTGAGGAAGACAAGTTTATACTCACAAAATGCCAGTTGACTTATCACAATGCTAGTTGGCGTATCACACTGGTTTGAGGAAGACAAGTTCATACTCACAAAATTACAGTTGAGTTATCACAGTGGTTTGAGGAATACAAGTTCATACTCACAAAATTCTAGTTGACTTATGACACTGCCAGTTGACTTATCACAATGGTTTGAGGAAGACAAGTTCATACTCACAAAATTCTAGTTGACTTATCACACTGGTTTGAGGAAGACAAGTTAATTCATATTAGATTGGAGATAAACTAGCATATTCACATTACTAACGGTCCCCTATCATTGTAACAATTGGATACATAAAATTCTCTTTTTATTGATAATTTTAGTCTTCTATATTGTTTCTTTTCGTTAATATTTATCAATCACAATGGTGTTTATTGATTAGTTCCTCCAAAATTATCCTAGATTTGTCCATAGGTTTCCCTCCAACCTAGAATCATTTCTTGTGTAGTGTCTCCTCCAAATATTCTATTCACTACATCACCTCTCCCTAACGATATTTGATTTTAATAACTAAGTCTCGTTGGCCTTCATTCTAGACAATTCTTCATTCTAGGATTTACTTTTTAGATCTCCAAAACAATATATCACAATCCCAATTGTGCTATTTTATGATATGTCCCCTCCAATATTAGAATTCATATAAGGAAGACTCCAACACAACTATTTTAGTTTTAGGAATTGGTTAGCTCCCTTATCAAATATTAACATCAACAAACTAGCACATCCACCTTCTAACTTAATACCAAAAATCTCCTTACATAAATATGGTGGAAAATGCTTGGACATGCTTTGGATTCTTGGATCCATAGGTTAACACTTTATTTTAAAAAATACCCACCTATGATTGAAGATAAATGCTTGTTTATTGCAAGTAACCACTTAGAAAGGATTTCCCAAGCATGCTGGTAGTCCCACACTACTTTATAGATATACATCAAACTCAATGAGGACCGCTCCACTAGTGATGCATCAAGATGCATCACTATGACTACAACTATGACAAAATTAAGGATAAAATATACCACAATATATATAGCTCCTTACCAATATTCGAATGCATTTCCAAACTTAGGATTCTAAAGAGTAACTTGTGCATAAATATAGTTTTAGAGCTTGTTAAGTATTTTTCATAATGAAGAAGCGATGCTTGAGAATGCCAACTTACACCAAGTTTTCTATCCTTGCTATAGAAAACAATTACCCCTATCCTAACCCTAATTCTCAACTTAACCCTAGAACTAACACACTCCCTCCTACAACTATTTGTATCCCTTACCACCTCCAACACTTCTTTCTAATTTTCATGGTAGCAAGGTTACCACTTCTCATCCTCCATGATGGTGTCACTATCATAAAACTTCATATCATGATGTTGCATATTGCATATTTTGGTAACGTGAAACCATATCTAAAATATGATACAACAAGGAGTGAAATATTTAGTTTTTTAAGACATTAATATTTCCTTTTGATCTCTTTTTTACTCACAACTAGAAAACAAAATATCAATTTGCAACTATCATTTTTTTTATAATGGGAGGCTTAAGAAAAAATTGGATTTCTGTATATATATCATTTTGGTTTGAAAGTAGTTTTGTTGTGGAAGTTGTTATCCCTCTTAAATAACAAGAATTTCCATGAAGACACATTGTTGTCCCTACTTTCGATCTACCAGGATTTGAGTAATGTTGGAGTTCTCAAAATATTTGGAGTCACTAGGGGACTTGCAGAGAGCCATAGAAAAATGGGGGATGCAAGAATAGATTTTTTTTTGCACCAAGAAATAGTAAATTTCAGATTACAAATGCATAATGGGCCTATGTACACATTAATTGTGTTCTAAACCTAGAATTCAACAGCTTGATTCAGTCAATGATCTAGATGGTTCAAATTAACTAGGTCTGCAACAATGTAGCAAACTGGTTTCTTCCTCCAATATTGATATTATAGGGTTTTTGCAAGCCTATTAATAAACTTATATAGGCTTAGTGAAAACTTACACCAAACAAATTTTCATTGTCCTAATACATGTCCTCTACACAAGACATACTCCTTAAGCTTTATGGTATTCCAACACTACAACTGGCTTCTTATAGGATGAAATATTCAAATATTTTTTCCCACTAATCCTAGATTTGACTCTTTGCAACCAAGGTTCCCATTCAATTAGCACATCCATGTTTAAGAATCGATCTTGATAGGAAAATTGTTTGTTGGTGAAAAAATTAAGACTAAGGTTCTCACACAGACGCAAATAAATGGTACCATTGTAGTATATTGCAATGATGTTTCCAGTTCTCCTGGAGGGGAGGAAGGTCT
Organism: Pseudotsuga menziesii; assembly: GCA_001517045.1. Classification (NCBI taxonomy): domain Eukaryota; kingdom Viridiplantae; phylum Streptophyta; class Pinopsida; order Pinales; family Pinaceae; genus Pseudotsuga; species Pseudotsuga menziesii. The sequence goes on from LPNX010968698.1 coordinate 465,555, forward strand.
CATCCAAATCACTTCCTAGACCTATGTGAAATGATGGAGGGATAATTAAGGACATTGTAGACTTAATATGACTTATTTGAAATTTTACAAAGCTTGTGCAAACATACATGTCCATTATATAGGCATTCACATCTGATTGTAACATAAAAAATGCAATACACAATGCTAACTGAACATTATGCATCACACAACATTCATATAACAATACAAAATAAATTTTAAATAGGGAAACCAATATCTCATTTTATTATCTTCTCTAAAACCATTACATTTAGCTCCATCCATATCCTTGTGTTAAATTGGATTGCTAATAACAAGATGGAAACCATCCTTTATATCAGGCGAAGGAAACAATCTCTTACTAATGAGATGGAGAAAAGGTAGCCTCTTTCCCTCTCCACATTTAGAATGTCGTTAGACAAAATTGTTAGGTACATAGATTGTGTAAAGAAATTGGGTACTCACTAGATATGACTTAAGGTCCACTGTCCACTTTTATGGGAAACTGTAACAAATATTAAATAAATATTAAGTAAAATTAGTTAACTAGTATCCGAAAGGGTGTGACCTTTCGTTGTACACACCCAAGCCTATAAAGGCGAGTACTAATTGTAATATTCATCATCTTCAATATATATCATAAATTATTATTTAAATATGGATTTCGTGTCCTGAAGTTGATTGCTTCATTTGATATCAAAGCCGAGACACCTACTCCTCCGAGCCTCCGTCATACTGCAAGCAGCTATTGTTGGTTTTTGTTTCTCTTCCACTTCTCTACATCCATGCTTCTGCACTACAACCATCCTTCGTCATCTCTGACCTATTGCCTCTTGCTCCACTTCCACCTGCATCACCCAATGTCCCCTACTCCACCACCAACAAAGTCCTTGCTACGCCTCCCTCTTCTCTCCAATCCTTTTGTCCTGCCTCCATCCACTCTCCACCCCCACGCGCTCAGCCCCTACGTGCTGCAACTTCCCTCCACAGTCTTCGCTCCACGCTCCTCCCACTCCATTCTACACAGGCCCACGGCCCAGAATCATCACGCTCTCCCACGTCCCTGCTCCACTCCACCTCCATTCTCCATGTCTCTGTTCAACGCCCTCCACTCTCCCATCTATGACCACCCATCCGCGCTTCCATGTAGAACCCTTCAACAATAAAAATTTGTTCAAAAAAAATAATAACGTTAAATAAATATAAAACTTTATTATATTTTAATATTTCAAAATAAATAATAATTATTGTATTTTAATATTTCAAAATAATAATAATAATTATATTATTATTATTACTATCACTTGATTTTAGTCAAGCACGCACAAAAAATAAATCTCCCACAAATATTACTCGTCCTCCTAAGCAAAAATTGGGTCTAATTATTCACTACCACACCTCAGAAGCATGATGACAAAGTTAAAGGCCCAAATCGAAAAATTGGAGAATGATTTCAATGAGCACATTAGTAAGAGTAAAGAAGACTTAAAGGAAGCAATAAAAAATTACAATACAAAGCTGAAAAATGAAATTAGAGAGGAAGTCGTTTTAGTGTTAGATAGAAGGCTAGATGACAAATTATACGGGATGAAGGAAAAACAAGACCAACTGAATGAAAATCTAAATACTCTCATGGGGATGATGGCAAAGAAAAAGACAAAATATCACCACAAACAAAACGATGATTCAGATATGTCATGTACTTCATCCAACAATTCAGGATCACCACCATGCAACAAGACAAGAAGGAATCAACGTTATGTAGTGTATTCCCCCAAAGAAAAAATATAAATGTCAAAGTTCAGTGGAAATGACAAACAATGCGTAGCGTGGTTAAATAAATAAGAATAATACTTCGATATCTATAACATCACCACAATTGTAGAAAAGGTGAAGTATGAATCTGTGCATATTGAAAACCATGCCTATAACTGGTATATGTGGTGGAAACATGATAGCTTCGCATACACATGGAATTTGTTCAAAATGTTTTCCTCAAAAGGTTTCAAGGAATCAATGAAGACTAATGTTTCTCGAAGCTTACTAGGTTATAGAAAAAAGGAAATGTCAAAGAATTCACACACCAATGGGAATCACTCACTACTAGAGTATTTGTATTAACAGACAAACAATGAATATAAAATTACGTGGGAGGACTAAAACCTTACATACAAAAATAGTTAAAAATGCATGACATACCGAATGTTGAGGCAGCAAGACAAAATGAAAAAGAAGTCGAAGCTGAATTTGACAACTTCGAATAAAAAAAAGGAAAGTCATATTCACAGAGAAACATCGAGATGACTCAAGAGGAAAATACAAACAAAGACATCCCTCCACCTAGAATGGACGGCAAGAAGAACCTCGAAAATCAATGAATGAGGGAAGGAAAATGTCGATGATGTGGAGACAGATAAAATCCTAAACATAGGTGTTTCCCCGAGGACAGCTCAAAGAAATTATATACTAGTGAAGCAGAGGAGAATACTGAATCATAAGAAGAAGAATAAGAAGAAGAAGATGAAGAGGAGGTGACCATAAATATGGCATCCAAAAATGACGAGACCCCCAAAATCTCCCTAGCAACCATGACAAGCATTAGTCAACAATAGACTCTCAAGTTAAAAGGGCATATAAAAAAGGAAAATGTTACAGTTCTAGTAGACACTGGAATCACTCACAACTTTCTTAATAAGAGTCACCAGAAAACTTAAGTTGTTTGTACATCCGGTTCCAAACATGAAAGTGATGGTCGCAGATAGAAAGAAAATCGAAAAAGTCAGAAAATGCCACAAAGTGAAACTCCAAATTCAGGACTTCAAATTGGAATCTGAACTATACACATTATCATTAGGTGGAGTGGATATCGTTCTAGGATTATAATGGTTAAAAACATTGGGAACATACTCTGCTAATCGCCAAAAACATTTCATAAAGTTTAAATGGCAAGGAAAAAATTATAAACTACATGGTTTCCAACCACTAGGCACACAAGTAGTTTCATCTCAATAGATGGAGAATCTCATTCAAAAAGGAGCATCAACATATGTGATCCAATGCCATCAAATGGAAGGACAAGAATGTGAACAGAACAAGCTCAAAGAATAAATCCAAAAATTACTCTAGAGATATAAACAAATATTTGAAGACTTACCGATGCAGCTACAACCTGAAAGAAGTATAGAACACATAATCGAGGTTAAATCAGGGTCAAACACTATCATGGTTAAACCTTATTGGTATCCCCACCATCAAAAAACATAAATAGAAAGGTTATTTCAATACTTATTGAAGTGTGGTGTCATCACCAATAGTAGAAGCCATATGCAGCTCCACTCATGTTAGTACGGAAGAAGGACGGATCATTTAGACTATGCATTGATTATCAAGGATTAAACAAAATGACGATTAAAAACAAGTTTCCAATTCCCTTCATCGTTGATATGCTGGATGAACTTCATGACGCAAAGTATTTTTCAAAACTTGATTTAAGGTCATGGTACTATCAATTTAGGGTCCGATTAGAAGATATCGCAAAGACTGCTTTCCAAACTCATGAAGGACATTATGAATTCAAAGTAATTCCTTTTGGGTTAACTAATGCCCCTGCCACATTCCAAGAAACTATGAATGAACTATTTCAGCCCTACTTAAAGAAATATGTGTTAGTATTATTCTATGACATACTTATATATAGCAAGACATGGAAAGAACATTTGAAGCAACTAGAAAAGGTTCTATCTCTTTTGAAGTAAAACCAGTTCTATGCAAAGAAATCAAAATGCACATTTGGGAAGCAAGAAGTAGATTATCTCAGTCATATAATATCAAAGGAAGGAGTTAAGGTGGACCCAAGGAAGATCCAAGAGATGAAGGAGTGGCCCCAACCTAAGAATGTTTCAAAATTACAAGGATTTTTGGGATTAACATGTTACTATCGAAGATTCAGCAAGAACTATGCACATGTCACTCCTCCGATAAGAAATATCCTTAAAAGGAATTCCTTTCTATGGGATGATGAAGCAAGAAAATGATTTGAAACATTGAAACAAATTATGTCTTCAACTCACATTCTAGCAACACTTAATTTTTCAAAACCATTTGTAATTGAATGTGATGCTTCAGGATTTGGGATAGGAGCTGTGCTAATGCAAGAAGGTCATCCAATCATTTTTGAAAGAAGGAAGTTGAACAAAAGAGAATTCCTTCTGTCTACCTACAACAAGGAAATGCTTGCCATCATGTATCCGTTAACTAAATGGCGACAATATCTGTTGGGAAGCAAGTTCCTAATTCGAATAGACCACAATAGTCTACAATACTTATTACAGCAAAAGATGTTAATGACTGAACAACAAAAATGGATCGAAAAGATATCTACCTTCGATATGGACATTTTACATAAAAAGGGGAAGGACATTGTAGTAGCTGACGCCCTATCAAGGAAAGATGAAAAGGTACAAGTCTATGTTGTATCAATGGTAGTCCCAGAATTCTTGGACAAAATTCGAACCAAATATGCTAAGAATGCAAAGGTCTGCTCCATAATTAACAACATAAATCAGTATCCAAATTTTGAATGGAAAAATGACCTCTTATGGTAGAAAGGAGGAATCTACTTAAGTGCAAACTCTAAGTTTAAGACCAGGGTATGTAAAGAATCACATGACTGCCTTACTATGGGACATGTAGGATTTTACAAAACCTACTAGAATGCAAGGCAATCATTCCTCTGGAAAGGTATGAACGCTGACATTCACAAGTATGTTGCAGAGTGTGACACTTGTGAAAGAAATAAAGCAAAGAATATCTCAAGTCCTGGGTTATTCCATCCATTGCATATTCCAAACTAGAAGTGGGAGAAAATTTCTATGGATTTCACTGAAGGTCTACCCAGATCAGATGGAAAAGACAAAATACTAGTAGTAATAGACAGGTTAACCAAATATGCACATTTTATAGGAGTAAAGAGAACTGATTCTGCAAAGGAAACCACAGAATCCTTATGTAAAAATATCTACAAGTTACATGGCTTCCCCAATATTGTCATGAGTGATAGGGATGCCAAATTTAAAGGTAATTTTTGGAGAGAATTCTGCAAGAAAATTGGAACGACACTTAACATGAGCTCATCTTATCATCCTCAGACAGATGGCTAGACAGAAGTCATCAACAAATGATTAGAGACCTACCTTCATTGCTTTGTAACTGACAAACAAAATAAATAGTGTTATCATCCCAAATGGCACTTCTCCATCCGAGTGCCGACATTCTTCATGTTGGTACACAAAAGGACAAATTAGGATTGAATTTTCCAAAACACTATAGATGGGAATGACCTGTGATGCATTACCCTCAAACCATATATATATATTTTTTTTCTATGTGTTGAGTTTCATACGTGACTATCATCATTGCAACTTACGTACTGTACGCGAGTATTTGGATTGCAACCCGCGTACACTTGTGTACGCGGGTTTCCTTCGAGCAACTCACGTGTCATACACGGGTTGCCTATATTAATAGTTGTGTACACCTTGTTTTGACTTTAAAAAATATAAAATGTGATTAGATGAGATTAGTTGGGCCCTAATCCATAACTATCCCAACCTTCGAAACTACTCTATTTCCCAAAGTATAAATAGAGGCCTTGGGGTGGGGACTAAACAATCAATTTTGGAGAGCAAAGTTATGCTGGTGGTATATATTTAGAATCTTGGAGTAGAAGAACTAAGATTCCTTTGGTTGTAGATGAGTCATTGTCTCAAAATCTAGGTTGTACTCTTATCTCATTCGTCAATTGTTAATAAAGAGAATTCTTCTTCCAATCTTGTGTTGAGTCTATTTCATGTATTTTGGTTAATGAATATATTTGATTATATGTTTGATATACTTTTCATCTAACCTGTGATATATATGTGCATGAGATATTCATTCAAAGGATTTACTCTTTGCGGGTAAAGAGGCCCATCCTTGGAAGCTTTAGAGAGAAGAGGAGCGGGAGAAGATCAATCTTGGATCAACCGTCGGTAATCCGGTAAGTCAAGACTTTCTTCCTATTCCCTTTCCATTCTCTTGTAAAGATGATTTTATGCAAGTTAGTAGTAAGTTGGTAACCCCAAAACCTAGGTTACAAGGGTTATTTATCCTAAACAACAAAATTGGTGACTTCACTGGGGAGTCCAGCCTGATGTGGGCTAGTCCTATAGATACTTTCCCAGTCTTTGCTCTGATTCTGTGTGTGGTTGTCTATCTTGCCTTTGATTTCCAATAGTGTGTCCAGAGACCTTTATTATTTTTTCTTTTATGATTTTTTTTTTGTTGCGTACGCAGGCTATTGTGCTACATAGTCGAGTATAGCAACTTGTATACATGGGTTTCTCTATAAGATAGTCACGTATATTAGGCAGATTTCTCTATAATTTACTCGTGTATGTTCTGTAGCAGCACAAAATTTTAGGGTGGGTTGCTTGTCCCTCTCTTGTTTGTATTTTTGTCTGCATGAAGGTATTTTGTTGCTGGAATCTTCCTGTAATTTTGAAATTCATGTACACCATGCTTTGTGCTTTTTATTAATCCTTTGAGTTTTATTGTTTGAATATTCTTTCACTTAGCAATTTGAGGTAGGTTCTCCTATTTGGGTGATAGGTTCAGTGCTATGTATCTGAGTCAGTGATCAGGATTTTGGATACCTTGTACTCTGTACTGCTTTTGAGTAGTATCAGTTTGTCACTTGTCGTTTAGTGATTTCAGTGGATTTTATTCATTGATTCTTCCCAAGTTAGGTGTTTACCGAGTCTCCTCCTTAAGTGGTTGAATTTGGTTCTTGCAAGTCTGCTATACTTCATATTGCTATTGCTTTCTTTATGGTCTGATTATTCAAACATACTTAAAAAAGTTTGCATTTAGGTGCATGGTATATTTTGAAGAATTTGAAAAGTGAAGAAAAAACATTTGATACTTTTGAATTTAAATTGCATATAGTAGTTTTATTTCAGTATTTTCGAATAAATATTTCGAAAATTATAAAAACAAGTCTTAGTCTTCTCATACTTAGTTGTAATCTCATTAGCTCATATTTACAAAAAAGAAAAGAAGCTTGATTTAAGTAGTTGTAATTTGTTTTGGAATTCATTTTATACACTGTTTTTACTTTTCTTATCGAGTCTATAATATCACAATCATTCATGCCACTTACCCTCTGACTAAGAATAGCCCTTAAAATGAACAAAATAATTTAAAATTTATTAGTAAGTTTTGTTTTATAGGGTCATACACCTACTAGCTTAGGATAGACTTGTGGGATAGGAAGTGGAAACTCTCCACAAGTGTTTAAATTCAGACGTAGTTGGAAAATCGATAGGTAAATCCATTTCTATGTTGGTAGTATCTGGGAAGCTCCTCTCAAATGGGAGTTAAGCATGAGGTCATGTGGAGGCTTGGACTGAGGAGATAACCCTTTGATTCATTGTCAAAACGTAGACCAAGGTTTTTGCGCATCTCAGAATTATGTCCTAAACATAGTTTTGAGCTTTGCTACCCTGCCCATGCGTACAAACTAGGCTTGTGACTATCCCCCTAGACTATTGATATAGTTAAGGTAGCCTTTAGTCTCTTTGACATCTAGGGTTTATACACAGGTAAACCGGAAGGCTATTTCTAGTTGACCTTAGATGAGCTTGGAAGGTAATGCTTGTTAAAAGTGTAGGAGGGCGATGGGTGATTCCTCCTCTTATGCCTAAGAACCTCTTCAAGGATGCCAAGAAACTATCTCTCAGCTTTCTTCGAAAAGGCATATCCTATACCAATTATGATTGTTGAGACTTTAGGAAATTTTGTAGTGATTTGTCTATGGTTTGTCTTTGTTTAGCTGACCTTAGGGTGTGAATAGTCAAATTTACAATCATGGAGGACCAATCTCCCAGAAGGGCTCAAAGGGTGCAAAACCTTCCTCTGCTTATTACATTGGAACCTCCACCTCCCCCTCAAAGGCGGAGATTAGAAACGAATGGTTCTTTCAAACCGATAGGAGTTAGTGAAGTTTCGAGTGAACTAGAACTTAGGACAAACCAGTTTGATTTAAATATAGTAGAGATAGAATACTTGCAAGATGACGAGTTTGCAAGGAACTTTAATTCAACTCTAACTGAACTAAACAGTCATGTGATCGTCCAGGTTCATCCTTTCAATTCACCTGTGATTAGTGTCCCTCTCGGAATACCAATGTCTACTGCAAGAGAAATTTTTTCTATATCCACCTCAGCCACTTCGGCTGAAGGGGTGCCACCTCCCGCAGTTGGTGCCCCTAGAACAAGTATACCTACTACATGTTTAAATCTAGCTATCCGGGTGATTCAACCACTAACTTTCACAAATATAGTAGGCATTTTTGGTGGAGTGGTCACTGAGATTCCTAGTGTACCTTCTGCTTCTACATCCTTTGCACACACTACTCAGAGTGGTCCTATAGAATCCTCATCATTTTTCCAGGGTTTTCCTTGGAATGGGGTGCACATTCCCCCATGCACTCCATATGTAGGTCCAACACCCGCGTATGTAGAGGTGCAGTTCAGAAACCCTAATCCTTATGGTCAAGGTTTTCAAACTCCGGTTTCAACTCCTTTCACGAGCTCTCCTTTCTCTCTTTTTAGCAGAGGGATACCTTCTCCTATGTTCCAAACCCTAGTTTCATCTGGGGCAGCTTGAATCTCATACACTGCACAGCACGCGAACAATCCACTGGCTTATGGGTGGAATCCTTTCCAAAGTGTCCCGACCACTTCACAACCGGCAGTAGGGGGAAACCCCCCCTTCACATCTGGGAACATTGGGGCAAGTCCCTCTAATCCCCAATATGGTAATGTTCATGCTCCAGTTAAACCCAAGCTCCCTTTCCTGGCAACTTTAAACTTGCCATACTTGTTGAAGCTAATGAATGACCCAGTGAGACATAACTCCTCCTGGCCACCCGTTCCTACAAATATGCCCTTGGATATCCCAAAATTCGAAGGAAAAGTTGGTGATGACCTAAGAGCTCATGTCACCACTTTCCGCTTGTGGTGATCTTCCAACTCACTGAACGACGACATGGTTCTGTTGAGATTGTTCCAAAGAAATATGACTAGTACCACAACAAAATGGTACATTGAACTGTGCTCTGCTGCGTTCGATAGTTTTTGGGATTTGACTAATGTATTCCTTACTCACTTCCAACTTCCTATCCAGTATGATGTTGGGACAGACTTTTTGTCTACCTTTTGGCAGGACAAGTCCACTCATAATTCAGATCACATCTAAGAGTGGAGAAGACGGAAGAGCCTTATTAAGGACACTATTCCTCTCAATTTTTTACTAGAATGGATCCTTAAATCCTTATTGCCATATATATCTAAGGATATATCTACTTTGGGAGTGACTAATGAGGAAGAGGCTATCCTTGGGGCCCAGAAGCTAGATTTGATATATTCGTAGTCTAGAATTTTATCTGAAATCATCCCTGATGCACTGAGGCCAATGCATAATGTAGAGAAACCTAATCCTAGGCCCCATGCTGATGGTGTGGTTGGTTCTATGGAAGCTCCCACTGTAGAGTCTTTGGCTAAACAACTCCATGAGTTTTCTATCAAAAATTATACAACAGAGGAAGCAAAGGTTGCCCCCTCACCCCAGAATGCAAATGTTTTTGCACAATCCTCTCAAAAGGGAAATCAGTAGCCCGATGGGAAAAAGAAGAAAGGAAAGAAAGGTGAGGGAAACCAAAACAAGCCAAAACCCACAAACAATGCTGATGGGGGGGGGGGGGAAGAAAAGAAGAAGGTCAAATTCCCATGTAAGTTGTGCCAGGAAGATCACGTGACCCATCAATGTCCCCTTATTGACCAAGCTCATAAGCTGCTAAAATGCCAACAACCGGCTATCCTGGAGGATCCTTTTCCCCAAGGACAAAATTCAGCTTCATCTTCAAATGTAGCAGAGGGCACCCCAAATTCTCTTGACCTAAATTCTATCAATGTGGTTCGATCCCATACTTTACTCCAAACTAGGAACAAGAACTATGAGACTGAGGCTCCAAAGAAGGGTAAGTCTATAGGTGGAACTTCCAACCCTCTCACGATTGAAAAACCTATCGACCCAATGCCCAAGATACTGAAAGGTGTCTTCAAGAAAACCTTGCACAATCCCAATGCTAGGGATGCAGCCAACTACTCTGTAGTTGAAGGTTTAGCCCAGACCCCTTGTGTGATGTCGGCTTTAGAGGTGTTACAGAGTTGTCCCTCCCAGCGAGATGCACTCTTAGCAGCCTTAGGTAGTATGGATTCATCGAGCCTCATGGCGAAGTTTAATTTGTTTGATGTAAAAATTCGCTTGCCATATCATGTATCCTTATCAATAGATGTCATCCATGGTGGAAAACCCATTGGAAGGGCAATTGTCGATGAGGGTGCTTCTACATGTGTCATGTCCTTGTCTTGCTAGAAAGCTATTGGATCTCCAGAGCTAGTTTCATCGAACACCCTACTTACTTCTTTTGACGGAAGGTCATTTCTCCCACATGGTATCCTACCATCTTTCAAAATAAAGTTGGCAGGGAGGGAATTGTCTATTGAGGTAGATGTGATTTATGCACCTTTATATTATAACTTTCTCCTAGGGAGAAGTTGGACTTATGCCATGTCTTCTATTGCATCAGTCGTACTTCAGGTAGTAGTGTTTTCGCACAAAGGGAACTTGGTTACTGTAGACCAACTCAGTTTTACTCGAAAGGGCTGCATGGAAACTAACGAGTCCACCGTGCCATTGATTGATCAGGTTAAACATGCTTCAGATATCTTAGGGGATGGAATGTATGCATCATTGATGGGCACATTCAATTTCCCAGCTTCGATTAATTATTTAGGTTCTACTAGTGTAGGGAAGTCTATTGCAACGATTGTTGATAGAACAGATCCTTGGGTTCTTCTTTCCCACCATGAACCTAAAGTTCCCTTATCGATAGTGGAAGTAGCTTATCAAGCTATCATTCATACTGTTGTTGATCCCATTTTGGTCCCTCTCACAGTCTCAGAGGAGTCGGAAGAAGCCTATCTGCCTGCTTGGGTAGAGAACTCTTTGCATTGTAGAGACTGCTTAGATATGGTTTTGCCTTTTGATGAAGCCATTCTGGAAGATATGTGTGGATGAGATAATATCTATGAAGGCCTTCACCATCGATCCTATTTTATTCCATAAGTAAGAAGGATTGAGAACCAAGTGTTACGGAGAAAACTTCCTATGGATTGGGGTGTACCACAACAGATAGAGAAACTGCAGAAATCAATCCCTTCCCAATCTGCAAGAGAAATAAAACATCTAACACTAAAATATCTTGAATCATACCTTATTCCAGAAGGTTGATGTAGATCCCCATTTAGATTTTTCCAATCCCACTTGTGTTAGAAATTTTCTCTCTCAACAACAACAAACGAGACAAGCATGCTATATAATGGTGTTAGACTTACTCTAGCATATATATAATCGATAATGTATAAGAAATTAAAATCATCCATGGATTCAATATTCATTTAAATGCACATAATTGGATAGGAAAATATATTTCTATTAATATAAATCAGAGATTACATGAGTGACAATCTCTGTCGGCATGTCTGCGAACCGAAGAAACTGAGTCCTCCACCTGGGTGTCCACCACCTCAATCCTCCATCTCTTGATAGCAAGCTCACAAAAAAAGGAAAGCCTGGGAAGAACACAAATTTCTCCAAGGGACAAAGGGATGTAGACTCAAGTATAAGCAAGCTATGACAACAATGGACTATAGTTTTCTTGCTCTTCATTTCCTCTCCCTTCAATGTATCCAAAGGGTTCCTTATATAGTGCTTCAATGGGGTAATGGAAGGTCAAATCCGAGCAGTTGCGAGGCATATGGAAGGCCAAGAGACAAGTGACTCAAATCCACATCAAGGAAAACTCCAAAAATATTTGGCCATTTGCACACATCCCAATGTACATGGGTTTTAGGGTAATATCCGTGTGTATACGCGGAAAAGGGATTAAAAGTCATGTACAGCAAATAACAGGTGTTTTTAGGGATGATCTTGTAAACATCAAAGGTACAAAAATAGTCCATGGGGTCCAAAGAGTCTACAGAGGGATAGGAAAGGCCATATATATGTGATATAAAATGTGTGGTAAAATCAACTATAACATATGCCCCCTAATGTGTGAGGTCAGAGGGGTAATACGATGGCCGAAATACATTATAAGTCCATCCCAGAAGTGGAGTGATGAAGAACGAAGTGGAATAACCATCCATCCATAAATATAATACAATAATCAAAATTTGCACTTGCCTGCAAATACATATAGTAGTCCCGGGTACATAAGAGTACAATGGCCATGAATAGGCATGATATACAAACTGTGACATGTGTGGTCATCACCACGTAAAATATACAATAGATCATAATATTCATGATGAAGATATACAACGGACCAATATATCCATGAAAGCTGAAGATATACCATGGATCAAGATCTCCATAATGGCTAAAGATATCTGGCATACACTAGAATCAAGTCACGAGAGATGAAATCTCATGAACACTAGCACAATCAAGGAGGTAGCATATAAGAAATGCCACCAATCTGGAAAGTATTCTACACAAACTGCTATGAGTACATGTCCTACTATGTGAATAAAGGTGTCATGGTTGAGCATAGTATTCCATCGTCTGATTACCGGTCATTGATATATACCGTTAACAAATGCAAGATCACCCACTGATAATGAAAATGGGAATCAAGGTACTAGAGTGCAATCTCACAAGTGCGAATAAATGTGTTGAGGTCAAACACTTGGAAGAATCCATTGATCAGGGGACATTTATGTATTCCCAAAACTTTCGATGGTGAGAGAACCTACCACTAATGAATGTAATTCTCAAGGCACTCAAATGACTCTAGACTCCTATCCCAGAATAAATGATTTGAATTCGATGGGATGGAATCTGCTGAAAGGAGGGCATTAAGGCATTCCCCATCAACCAACATGAGGTACTCAGCAACACTATATAATGTGGAAGGACTCAAACAAGATGTGCACGAACCAGTAATAGTACCGGGAATGCCCAACATGAAAAGTCAAGAGAACTGAGGAATGGCTGACTCAAGCTTCAAATTCCTTCGAACAAGAGCATAAAGGAAAATGGCGACTGAATGTCGGCATCATAGACTCAATATACAAAACTGGGATATCTCTGTGATGCATGAGGCATCGATAGACACTCCATAGGGACTAGAAGCTTAATCAATCGGTGGAGGTAAAAGTAGAGAAATGAGTACAAATCCTAAATTCAAACTACTAACCCAACCAATGGATGTGATATATAGTGCTATGTTTGAAGGAAACACGACTCGACTTCTGCCAAAGATAACATTTTTCCTGTTCGAATTTTTGGTTTTTTTTTTTCTTTGGACTTTTTCAGATATTTTGAAAATATTGGAAAAGAATAAAAGTGCTTTATAGTTATAGATCTAGGAAGAGACAAGTGTTAAAGGACAAACAAACTAGTTCCAAGCAGTGGAACATTCCTATGCTCAATGCAAGGAAACATGTGCAGGATAACAACACTCAAGGGAAATTCCCCTCACATTAAAGAATGGGGAATCAAGCTGCAAAAGATATAGAAAAAGGCTCTGCTTGTCTAGATATGAGACAAGCTCAGACTATAAAGCTGATAATCAAAGTCAGGGAAGCTGACATAAGACTCAAAAAGGAAAGAAAAAATCATGATAATGCAATTACAACTTCACATATATAAGGGAGTCATGGGGAAATGGCCACCTTAAATTTCAAGAGGAGTATGAAGCTCTTTCTCAAGGACATGGCAGGGCTAAAAGGGACTCCCGGACCTAACAGAGGACTCACAAAATGGGTACCAAATGAAAAAGGGAGCTAACTAGGACACCCATGTGTAGGAAAGCTCTACCATTCACATAGTACCACTTCTAACAACAACATGAAGGTTTTGTGATACCATGGAATGGGTTCGCACCTAAGGTTAAAATGGAATGGTCATAAGGCAGTGCATAAGTGCAAGTAGATGTGATATCCTAACCTATATGTCATTTCAGACATAATACCTATCATAGGAATGAGCGGGTCGAAACCTCAGAGAGAGTGTACAAAAACTAGACCCTACATGACAACAATATTAGTCCAAAACAACCCAAAATAGCCAGTAAAGAATCCAAACTATAGGATATAGGGAGGAATGATCATGACAACTACACCCAAAGGAAACAATGAAGTGAATGATGGGACATAAAAAAGGAAAGTAAGGTGTAGACCCAACGTTCACCTATCCACTACCACCCCCATGAGGGTGACCACTGGTGTAAAGACTGAGAGAAGGGAGTCATCATTGACCACTCCCAAATCTATGAGCATGGTAAGGGGTTGTGATTCCCCCAAGTCTTACACCACGGTCTGTACTAGGACCACAGATGGGTGATAGGATACCAGGAATGCCGAAAATAAAAGGACCCAAACTCAAGAGAGCATAAATATACTCAAGTAACCGGGATCCCAAAGGCAAACTAGTGCACAAAGAGCACACTCCTAAGAAAATCTACAGCCAAAATACAAACAAACCAAGGGGAGGATATGTGAGATCCCGAATGCAGCAAGTATGTCTCACCTAGGAGAGGCTCGAAACTCCCATACACTATAAGCGGAGGTACGTAACCAATTATAGTGGCCCTCATCTTCAATGCATAAAGAGACTATGTTGCCCGACCTCTACCTGGCCAGGACACTCACAAAGTAACCTCTACAGGTACCCCCTATGATAACTAGGAAAGGAAAATAAGGTCACCCCAATATAACCAATGCTCAAGCGAACAGTCGCAGGCAGGATTAACCCTATGGGAAGGGTAGAAAAGCCCGAAACTCTCAAAAGAGCCCCCAAATATGAATACAATCCTGGAAATATCTCCGATGCTACTGAGTTACTATCAGGGGACATCCCAATCATAATCACTCACACTGCCTTGTGCTTAACTCCTGTGTAAGAGGAGTGTCCGGAGAAACACTAATTATACCAAGGGTTTCACTCTCTCACTTGGACAGACACCTAATTGTTTTGTTTAGTGGTCTTGGAGAATTAACTTAAAATGAACTATTCCAAGACCATAAAACCTAATCTTGTTGATGCACCCTAGAAAAGAAAAGAGTGTAATTCATTTTATTATGCGTTGATTTTATGTAACGTCCCCGACCCTCCGACCGACGAAGAGGATGCTACCATGGCATTAACCATCCGGTCTACCAGCCCCATGAACATGTGAATTCATAAAAAATACTGAAACAGAGTGCATTAAAGTAGAACATACACAGATGAAATTATTTATCATACATAGTGGAAGCAACATACATTCATACAAGCATTCATTCAACATGTTCATCATAATCATTAACAGTAAATAGGATTGCAAAAGAAAATAAACAAGATCACTTATCTTATAAAGAACTTGTTCCACAACCAGCTACTTCGCTGCAACATTCCACCCAACCATAGGCCAGCATGCTCCTTAATCTCTCAGCAACGCTGCCACCCTCGAGTTGGGCATGATTCTCCAAGGAATAAGGAACAAGCAAGCTTACACATAGCCAAGGATACACAAAACATAGCCAAGCCAACACAGTTGGGTTTATCAGGCCATCAGCAAGATAGCCAAGCCAACATGGTTAGGTTTATCAAGCCATCAAGGAGTTGGGAAAGGATAAATGCTAAGCTGGTGAGCTCATTACAGAGCTAGGAACACCTACACCAGAACTAGCTTGACTTCTAAGACACCCACACACACCCAACACAAGGAATCAGTCCCTTCTCCGCTGCACAATCCCTCAGGCCCTACCTTCCCTTCCAGTGCTATTCAGGGGTTGTGGAGAAGAAAGCCAGCCCTCTAGCTCTGTCTATGTGGGTTCCAAACACACTAGGTTTATCAAGTAACCCAATCCTCCATCCCTACTCCCAACACAGTCCGAAGACCAACCATTGCGCACATGCAATCAATCAGCTGTTATAGATTAAACAGGGAAAATGACTCCCAAGCAAATTATAACAGTCCCAAATATATCAGTGAACACGGCTCACAACATGGGGAAAACAATAGTCCTGAAACGTATCAGTGAGCACAGCTCACAACATGGGAAAACAACAGTCCCGAAACATATCAGTGAGCACAGCTCACAACATGGGGAAAACAATAGCCCGTCTTGGGCAACGAAGCCACCAGGAAGACTTACACAGACCACACTGGGGAAGAGAAAATACAAAATCCCAACCTATGAGTGAGGAAAACTTGCACCAGACCCCAAAATACAAAGGAAAAACATATGCACGGGCCACAAATCAGTAAGGAGAACTTACACACAGTCCGTGAGCGTAATATGGCTCTCCACAGGAAAAATCGTGGGTGATAGTGACCGAATAGCTCCTAGCTTGCTACGTGAGTAACAATAGCGTAGAACCCAATGCGTGAGAGAGATCCACACCAAATCCCAAATATGGATTGAAACACACTTGATTCCTTTGCGTGGGAAAATTGTGAATGACAGTGGAAATGGCTCCTCTCTTCTGGCTGCGTGAGACCAAGCTGGAAAGAAGCCTATGCATGGGAACAATCAGACCACCGTGAGGAATGAATAGACAATGGAGATAATGCATAGTGCATGAACAGATAGTGGAGAGAATGCGTAGTCACTCCTCTGCCTATCGTGAGGTTCAATCTGCTGGTGGAGTGTGCGTGTCGGCAAGGACTGACAATCCTGCCACACTCCACTCCCAACCATAACTACCCCAACTAATAGCAGAGCTTTTAATGGTGGTATTTGGGTAAGACACGGGAAGGTAACACATGGATTTTTCCCCATTGGTTCATGGTTTAACAATTCCCCCTCTTATCCTTGGGAAAATCATGCCCCTTCTCAATTTAGTTGCCACGAACGTAGCTGGTTGGGTTATTTAATTAAAGATGCATATTTACATGATGAAAAAACTCAATATGTATTCCACATGCCCCGATATACCTTCGGTGACAAATTTACCTCCGAAACATAGCATCACCAATCAATGGTGGGGCCTTGGCCTTTAGCTCTGCACCATGATCATTTACAATATATACATCATATACATCTAATGCAACGGGGTCAAAACGGGGGTGTTACATTTTAGTTGGCTGTAATTACTCAAAGGGTAAATGGATGTGAAACTAATTATGTTATGACACAACAAGAAGTAAAATGAACACCTAACAATCAATGCAAATGCACTGTGTCGAATGAAAAACAGGGTATGCTACTACCAGAAGTGAAATTTTTTTCCTTCAAATGTCAATGCAATCATTCCTATATGAAAGCCTAAAAACAGCTCTCATCCAAGCAATCCAATGCAAGCACCTCCTCAAATCCATATCTAAGATGCAACTAAGAGTGCAACTATTTTGTATTTTTCAATATAAAAGAATGAAAAATGCAATAAAAGTCATCTGAAGCTCCCAGTATCTACAGCAAGTATAAAACACAAGCCCAACAAGACACCGAGAAAAAAAGAGTAATGCACTAATGGAAAAACCAAAAAATAAATGACAAACTAATTCAAAGAAAAATCAATGAAAAAGCAGTCTCTTGTCACAAAAGAAGTAGTCAACAGACACCATAAGAACCCAGGAAGACCCAACCACACTCACAACCCACCCAACAACTTCCCACAACATCAAACTCAACCAAAAGGGAGGATGTACGCAACTGTTTAAAGAACAGCTATGTATGCACGCGACTTTTGGCCAAAAAACTACATGTATACGTGGATTTTGGCCAAAAACCTACGTATAAAGAGAAGATAGTGGTAAGAAGAAGGCCAAGGGTCAAACCAATAAAGGGGAGTGTCAATGGATGAACATACTATAAAATGTAACACAGAAACATGGAGAAACAGAGAGCAAATCAATAATATCAAGCAGATTGTGCCCCCAACCCCAAATAAAAACAAGGAACATCCCTAGTATGGTCACCAATTCTGTTATGGAGAAAACTTCATATGGCTTGGGGTGTACCACAACAGACAGTGAAACCGCAGAAATCAATCCCTTCCCAATATGCAAGAGAAATAAAAAATCTAACACTAAAAGATCTCAAAACATACCTTATTCTAGACGGTTGATGTAGATCCCCATTGAGCTTTTTCCAATCCTGCTTTTGTTAGCAATTTTCTCTCTCAACAACAGCAAACAAGACAAGCATGCTATATAATGGTGTTATAATTACTCTAGCATATATATAATCAATAATGTATAAGCAATTAAAAGCATCCATGGATTCAATATTCATTTAAATGCAAATAATTGGACAGGAAAAGATATTTCTATTAATATAAATCATAGATTACATGAGTGACAACCTCTATTGGCACATCTGCGAACTACAGAAGCTAAGTCCTCCACCACCTTAATCCTCCATCTCTCAATAGCAAGCTCACAAAAAAAGGAAAGCTTGGGAAGAACACAAAGTTCTCCAAGGTTCAAAGGGACGTAGACTCAAGTATAAGCAAGCTACGACGTCAATGGACTATAGTTTTCTTGCTCTTCAATTCCTCTCCCTTTAATGTATCCAAAGGTTTCCTTATATAGTGCTCTAATGGGGTAATGGAAGGTCAAATCCAAGCAGTCGTGAGGCATATGGAAGGCCAAGAGACAAGTGACTCGAATCCACATCAATAAAAACTCCAAAAATATTTGGCCTTCTGCACACATCCCGATGTACGTGGGTTTAAGGGCAATATCCACGTGTATACACAGAAAAGGGATTAAAAGTCATGTACAGTAAATAACAGGTGTTTTTAAGGATGATCTTGTAAACATCAAAGGTACAAAAATGGTCCATGGGGTCCAAAGAGTCTGTAAAGGGACAGGGAAGGCCATATATATGTGATCTACCATGTGTGGTAAAATCATCTCTAACACCAAGAATTCCATATGAGACTGGTAGGTGATGTTGATACACCTATTAATCCCTTACCAAGGGAAGGAATCTTTGCTGAGGGGAATATGGCAAACATTTTTGCTACTATTCCTATCAACCTCTCTGCAAACCCAAATGTGGTGGAAAATGTACACATCGGTGCAAACTGCTCTTCGGAGGAGATTGCAATCTATACAGCCTTTTTTAAGGATTTCCATGACGTGTTTTCCTGGTCATATGAAGAGATGCCAAGAATAGATCCATCAATAGTCAAGCATGAAATCCGAACATATCCTAATTCCAAACCCGTTCAACCAAAACTTAGACTTGTCAATCTACATAAAGCAACAACTGTTAAGGTTGAAGTTGAAAAATTGCTGAAAGCTGATTTCATTTACCTGATAGCTTTGACAGAATGGGTATCCAACCCCATTCCTATAGACAAAAAGCAAGGACAATATGCGTTTGTACTGACTTTCATGATCTAAACAAAGCTTGTCTTGAGGATAACTACCCCACACCTTTCATAGATCAAATCATTGATGCCTGTGCGAGAAGTGAAGTATTTTCATTTATGGATGGTTTCTATAGGTATAATCAAATTCAAATTAAACTGGAAGACCAACATAAAACAGCTTTCATTTGTCCTTGGGGTACATTTGCATACAAGAAAATGTCTTTTGGATTGAAAAATGCAGGGGCTACCTTTTAGCAGGTAATGAATTTTTCCTTTCATGACATCAAATCTATTGTCAAACCCTACCTTGAGGATCTTCCAGCACATTCTTATAAGGGGATCGATCACCCAAATCACTTGCGTTTAATCTTTGAACGATGCAGATATGAAAAAATTCACTTGAATCCCCATAAGTACGTTTTCTATGTCAATTCAGGGAGACTGCTCAGATTCATTGCTTCCAACAAAGGTATTCAAGTGGATCTTTTGAAAGTTGAGGCCATAGTAAATATGCCTCCTCCTCGTTCCATCAGGCAACTTCAAATCCTACCAGGGATGATTTTAAAACCCCCCCCTAGAATTATATGTATAAAAATTGGGCGAATCTCTCCGATATATAGGAAACGTTGAAGGCGATTTTATCAATAATATAATATGTATATATAAAAAATTTGGCGAATATTTTATTTTATTATATAATGTTGTAAAATTTTGGCGAATCTTTCATTTTATTATATAATGTTGTAAAAACTTAGCGAATATTTAACTTCATTATAAAAAATTGTAAAAACTGGTGAATCTTTCACTGATTTATATAATATTGTCAAAATAAAAGAATAACAACATTAGTCAAATAACATGAATCACATCATCAACAACAGAACATGTAGACTCACAAGTCACAACATGAAGGTGTCAGTGAAACACAGCTGCACTGACTAGATTCAGGGCAAGTGGGGACTCCACTTGTTATCTCATCCCTTAATGGTCCAATGGACATGTGGGGACGTGAATCTTGACAAACTGATAAACTCATAGAATCATACATTATGCTTGATCTTGGCCTCCACTAGCCAATGATGGTCATGGAGGCTAATACAATTATGCATTGTAATTATGCCAATTGATTATTGCATTAGATGAATGTTGGTCTTGTGCCAATAGGTATCCTACGATCAATGCATAGGAACCTAGTGCATAGACCATTTTTCTCTTCGCTTAGATATGTAGAGCTCGTTTATTTTTTTGAATAACGATAAGTATTTACAAAGAAAATATACAGACAGCGTAAAATAATTGAAAAATTGAAGAAAATTAATTCATGCAACTAAAAGTTAATAAAAGAATCTTTTCTCAAATCCTAAAACCAACCTTGATTCAAGCTACAACAAAGGGTTAAATCAAGCATCGAATGAGAACTAGAATCATTCAAAGGAATTAACACAATATTTAACCAAAATATACACAAACTTCAAAAATCGACAAAATGCTTCAAACAAAAGCAATAAACAAACCATAAAAAATTGTCAAGATATTTGTGCTAAACACCAACATGGTTTCATGTACTTGAATGAGCCCATTCTTTCTTAGCGAAAGTGTTGTCAAATTAGTTATTTATCATTTAATGTTAGGAAACTATCTATGTGAAGAGATAGCTCCTTGGCCTAGCTTTCTCAAATTCCAATGTCATTTCCTATTAGATACAAGAAATAGACAATGTAAGAGATAGATATCAAACCATCAATCTTAAAATAAGCTGCATGAAGGTAATGTAGCTCAAATCATCAATGTTACAACAAAAAAGTATAATGTAGAATCTATTTTTACCTAAAACATAACCTCAAATTCATATATGAAGTTGGGGTTAGGTTTGAGTCCTGCTTTTAGCTTTTTATAGGAGCTACTTTTGGGATCCCACTTTGTATTGTTAGCTTTTAGCTTTTAGATATAATTATAAAAGTCCCAACTCAACATAACAAGTAGGTTATCTCCCGCTTCTATCTAGATCCATCATAATAGATGAATACCTTATAAATTGAAGCAGGTATGACCTTGACAGTCATTGAAATACACAATCTAAGAAAAATCACAAGATACTAGACTACCGATGAATTGGGGTTTGAATTCTATTTGGCATTCTTTAGGACTCCGTAATAATTGAACTTATAGACCAAAAATGAGGAACAAAGAGGATAGGGACTCTGAGAAAAATAGATGAGAGACAAATTCAGCCTGTCCATACAGCAAATGGTCAAGGAGTCTCAATCCCATCAAAAATCAACCCCCCTACCACCACTTGAACACACATCAGTTTGGGACTGCTTCAGATCTGATCTATCACTATTATGAAGCTACTAATTCATTATTACAGACCTATATCAACATGTCAAAACAACCAGCAGTGATAGCCTACTCCAAACAGGCCTAAAAAAATTGCATCCCTTTCTAATAGGATGAACAGACTTTAGGAAATTTACGGTTCAAACTTAGACGTCTCACAATGATCACAACTTAATCCAAACATCCTTTAAACAGTCATAGATGAGTTTAAAAATTTTACAAATGTTCATGGTTCAGATCTAGAAGCCCACAAGGTTCACAAGACATATATAGAAGCCCAAAACGTCACGACCCTATCTACAACATCCCACAAGGTCAAGCAAGGTCACAAATGTCGTGACCCAAGATAGAATCGTCAATACAATCACATATCAGCCTAGGAAGGTTTAGTAAGGTTTAGTAAGGTTTAGCAGCCTGATCAAGACTATGACCCAGCTCAAAAAAAAGCAAAGCAACAGCCTCAACAATATACAGGAATTAAACAATAGAGAATCAGTACCATCAGTGAAGTACAAACAAACTCACAAGATCTTTGGTTGATAATGACAGTCTTCTGGAAGAATATTTGTCACTGGAGGCTAATACAATTATGCATTGTAATTATGCCAATTGATTATTGCATTAGATGAATGTTGGTCTTGTGCCAATAGGTATCCTACAATCAATTCATAGGAACCTAGTGCATAGACCATTTTTCTCTTTGCTTAGCTTTGTAGAGCTCATTTATTTTTTTGAATAATGATAAGTATTTACAAAGAAAATATGCAATCAACATAAAAGAATCGAGATTCAAAAAAGTGAAGACAATTAATTCATGCAACTAAAATGCAATAAAAATATCTTTTCTCAAACCCTGAATCAATGGAAATCGATTAAAACCAATCTTGATTCAAGCTACAACAAATGGCTAAATCAAGCATCAAATGAGAACTATAAGCATTCAAGGGACTAACACAATATTTAACCAAAATACATACAAACTTCAAAAAGCGAGAAAATGCTTCAAACAAAAGCAATAAACAAACCATAAAAAATTGTCAAGATATTCCTATTAAACACCAACATGGTTTCATGTACTTGAATGAGCTCATTCTTGCTTAGCGAAAGTGTTGTCAAATTAGTTATTTATCCTTTAATATTAGGATAGATATTTTTTCATTTTTGGATAATCTGTCATAGGACGACCATTGGATAGGAGGTGAAATACAGTGCTTAATTGTATTGTCTTTGATAAGAAATGTGTTTCCATCATCTTTCCAAATTGAGATTTGATGGTTCCTCCACTTTCCTCAAGTTTTTTCTTATTTAGTAAGAATTCATTATATTCCACTTCAAATTGGAGATGTCGACATTCACAAACCTATTTCCATCTGGCAGCAGATTTATTCTCATCATTTGCAGTTTTCTTATCATACACGTTCCCAACATGCTTCTCGATTGTGTCTAATTTCATCTGTAATTTCACTACCTTGCCAAGTTTCCAACTACATGAAATGCATTTAACTTCTCGTGAGGTCTCATTCTCATTTGTTGGAGGTATTGGTTGAATACATGGGTATCTTGAGACCCAATCAGCTTTGAATTTTCTCCCTGCATCCCATTGGCCCTTTTTCCTTTTCTGTGAATGCACTGTGTCACCTTGCAATGAAAATTCTTCAACATTTGAAGTACCAATTTCGGATGGAAATGCATTTTTCTCACTTTGATCATTAGAGGAATGTATTCTACCATCCATTTTCTGGGTTGCAGATGAATTCTCAAAAGTGTTGACATCTCTCTCACCGATACCTTGCTCAAGAGAGCTTGAAGCATGAATAGGATGTGGATTATTGGATTGAGGCTTTTGAAAATATGATATTACATCCTTTTGTTTTGATGTTTTATTTTTCTTTCCACAATCCATGTTTGACATCTTACTTAATATTCCAAAATTGAAATTCCAAATCGATATAGAAACTAGAAGTGAAGCCTGCATGAGAAAAATGATATAAAATTAATACAATGGCACATTATCAATTTATATTGACCCGAATTACAATGAGTGTTTACATTGAATTTTTCAATGACTTTTCATTGACTCTTTCATTGACTATTTCAATGACTTTTAATTGACTCTTTCCCCGAAGGAGGTATAACACTAATACAACTGGAAGGTGTCAATGAAACACAACTGCACTGACTAGATTCAGGGCAAGTGGGGACTCCACTTGTTATCACGTCCCTTAATGGTCCAGAGGACATGTGGGGACCTAAATCTTGACAAACCAATAAACTAATAGAATCAGAGATTATGCTCCACATTATTCTTTTGGCAAACAATCCATAGAATTCAAACAAGCATGACATACATCATGCCGTAAAATCACAACATTCATGACATACACATATGTAGACTTTGTTCTATGTAACATAAAGGATCATTGCCTTATATGATGATAAATGTCTCCAATGGTGTGTACTGAATAGGTATATAATGCCCCATTTTTAACACAATTTCTATAATTTCTTATTGACCAACTTGAAATAACAAGCATTGACACCACATCAACGAAGAAATGAATAATATATCAATGAATTCTAAGCCCAATTTGTACAACTTGCAAATGATCCTTTGTATATTTAGCCAAAATGCCTAGCTTTTGAAAGATCCACTAAATGAATCTATGTATTTAGCAAAACCTATCCTTTTGAAAAGGAAACTGAGATGCTCTATCTTCATCAAAACGCATTAGATAGAACACTTATCCTTCATATTTTCTTTGTTATACAAAGCTAACAATGTATAGAAATCAGAGTAACAATGTTGAGCATAATATCAATCACTACACGTAACATAGATTCTATGCGTATAATCCATTCAGCATCTGCGCACACAATTCTCATGTTTATAGATTCTCATTGATTATCTGGATTTCGATTGCTAAACTCAAATTCAATTCCATGTAGGATAAATATTTATAAAGATGACTTACTCTTCCATCAGATTAAAACAAGCTAATAGATTCTATTTTCACTGTTATTCAACTCAAAGACTTCATATAGAAAATCACTATGTTTCTTATTTAATTTTATGAGCCTGTCATACAATGTAGAGATTGAGCCTGTAAGATCTGGGTATGAATAATAGCAACAAGCAGTCTTAAATCCCTAATTCTAGGCGCTTTCTAAGCATGAAAACATTGAAAAGAGACCTGTAGCAATTTTGGGACAAGTTAGTGTAAATCATCGCTTGATTGAGGTTTATTTAAATCATCGATCGATCGATTCAAAAAAAGCTTGATAAAGGGATTAAAGAACCCTCGATCGAGCTTGCGTTTCAGGCAACCCATGCTTGCATCTTGCCAAAATGTGTTACACAACTTTATAGGAACACCCACACATAAACAAACATTAAGTGAAAAATTGTAAATGCATAAAGAAGAAAACCTCTTTGACTCAAGAAGTGATTGAATCATCAAATTAAAAAAAAAATTGAAAAAGAAAGATAAATCATTGTAAAAAGGGTGGAGTTGCAAACCTTTGTGAAAAATGTCAAAAAAGGGTAGACCTACACGAAATTTGAATAAGGATATTATTTTCAATGTAGGGTGCATGGTTGATAGTACTCAACACTCTAAATTTAACATAAAAGTAAGCGATCATGAAATGAAATTAAGGGAGTTATTACAAGCAAGCATAGCGAACTTAATACATGGGTAAAGGAAGAAAGCGTTTTCAAAAATCAAATCAAGAAATCAAAGAACTATTTGACAAATTACAAGATTTGGATAATTTGGTTCATAATCTTTAGAAGGAAATTGAATGGAAGGATCTACCAAATTGAAGCAAAGTGAACAAAATTAATTGAAAATGAGGAGCGAATTGAGAACATGGTTGATGTATCTTGTGACACTAATAACCTCATTGAAACATTGGATGCTACTTGTGACACCAATAACTTAATGCAAAAAATTGATGTTACCCGTGACATAAATGTCCCAGTAGAACTAGGTGATACAAATACAACAAATGAAATAGTTGATGATTCTTTACAAGGTTACGCGATGGAATTGATTAACACAAGTTTTGAATATGAGTAACTGCAAGAAGAAGTGATTCATACTAGATTTAATATTGATAAATGTGAAATTGAATTTTCTTTTAATGTCACAAAATAAACTATCATGATTGCATAAAGGAACATCAAGGAAAACATGATCTTGTTAAGCATATCATCAAACCTTGGGAAAAAAATTAATGACAACAAACAAGAAACAAGACTTGGAAATGATAAGGAAGTTACTTTCCATATTCTCAACTATTCCAGACCAAATTGATTCCATAATGCATGAATTCTTGCCAAACATTTGAAGTAGAAAGACTCAAATATTCAACAACTTGATAAAGGGGATGATGATAAAATTGAGAAAATTCTTAATAAATGGAAACATTGTCATAGAGTTGGGCATTTTGAGACATTTTTTTTCATCCTTATCTTCATGTGGGAAGACAATTCATCTTTCAAAATTATTTCTAAAGAAAAAGAAGGTTAAAAAGGAACATAGCATTATGGTTGGATACATTCTTGGCAATGGAATCAACAATTTGAGAATTTGCGTAAATCTTATTGTCTAGTTTAGACATGAAAAGACACATTTGAATAATAAAAATACAAAAACAAATAACTTTTAATCAATTAATCTAGATGATAATTTAGGGGATGACTATAACCCATTATGAATTGGCACTCCCTTGTACCTTAAGGGGGTGGAATTACACACATGAGACATAATTATAATATCATTCACATTAAAATGGGTCTAGTATATTATGAAAGTAGTTAGAGGTCAATTAAAACCACCACACTAGTGAAATTGGTTAGTGGTCAACCAAAACCACCATATACATGGTAACTAATTCAGTCATTAAAAAACTATTCAAAAATAGAAGAATTCAAATCATTAACTTGGATCCCTCCCACATTCTTCTCACCTTGCACTTGATAGGGGGAGCATCAATGATGATAGTCAAGATTCAAGTCTTGAATTTATATCAATTCAAATTCCATCAACATTTGATAATTCCAACATGGAAACTAGTGTCCTCAACAAGCCATCTACAATAAAATAAACTATTCATTGGGATATTGTTCAACACCCAATTGTGTCTAAATTTAGAGAGAACATTAGTGATCCTATTTGTTCAGTTATAGAATATTGGTTGTCAATCAATTTATATTTTAGGATATACTCTGCTACCTATAATTATTAATATGGGATGTGGACTTGTGATATGTATACGTTGTATGTGTAGATAACCAATCTTTCATTAGGAAACCCTATTTAACACACTACCTACATGAAATAATTTAACTATTTAGGAAAATCCATACGTTGTTATTGCACTAGATATTCTACCATATTCCATTAATTCTCAATTACAAGTTGAATGCCTTAAAGAATATTATGGATATTGCGTCTATCCAACACTACTATTTGTACATATTCCAAATTTTGGTGGTTACAAGAATAATACAAACTACAGGTTAGAAGAAAAAAATCGTCACGGGAATGATAAAGTTATAGGAAAATTAAGTTACATAATAGTGAAACTACAGAAAACAATAAAAAATGCAGTGTAAATTGCTACAAGTCTCTTTTCAATGAAATTGCTATAGGTCTCCTTTCTGTTTTAAAGAAAGGAATAAATTAGAGCGTTTGGCAGTTACTTGTTGAGTGGCTCGTTCCCCAGCTTGTTTAATAAAAAGACTCTCTCCTTGGACTAATATCCCGCAAGGAAGAAGAGATTTCCTAATGTTGGCTAGCCTAATGAATTAGTCTTGCTTAGATAAACCTTGTGGTTCACATTCCCATTCAATCAGTTGAGTGGCCTAATGAGACTGACCTAAGGCACCTCTGTGGCTTGGGTGATCTCTGTGGCTTGTTCCCATACTCTGAACTATTGGACTCTTAGTATTTAACTCATTGGCAGAAGGGATACCAGAGGATCCTCTTATATGCTTATATATATTAGTCGAACTCTCCTCGCTTGAGTAAATGTGATTGCAATGCATCTCTTAAAGGCTAATGGCAATCAGAGAACAAAAATAATTTCTCATGGGTTCTTCTCACAGATTTGCAATAGATGATTTTGATTTTGAGTTGGTGATACTCAGAGTTTACATAACTCTCTATTTAATAGGCACCCATATTCTCACCAGAGTTATGTAACTCTCTTTTTAATTGGCACCCATATTCTCACCATAGCTTGGGAGGTCTGCATTGACTGCTTATGGGTTTTGACCATTGCAATTTCACCAGTCCCAATTTTGCTCATAGCTGTCCTGGTGATCTATGACACTGTCTAAATTATCTTCCTCCAAACGATTGGAGGTGAATGTTAATATCAGGAAATCCTAATAGTTCACTTATGAGTGCCTTAAAGAGAAGACAGACTGGGTTCATCTCAGAGATATGAAATGCAGGAAACTGATGTGATTTATATTATTCATTACAACCAATCATTTTTGCTCTGTTTTCAAAAGGTACACGGATCTTCTTTAAATAGGGTTCCTACTACTCTTTTTAAGGAAGCAATTCTTAGAAACACACCTGAGGAGCTGCACTAAATAGTATGTTTTTTACTGTGGTTTAGATGCCATGCTCGGAAGAATATTTATTTTGCCACAGTCACCTGGGACATGCACCTAGCCTCAGCTCTTTCTATACCACCATGCAATTCAGGTGTTCCAGAACACAATGTGAATGAAACCTTGACGAATGCCTTTAACTTTGTAACCTTACCAGTGAATAAAAGTCTCATTGGCATTCCTACCCACCATTATCTACCGTGGAGATAACTATTACGAACTTATCTATAACTTAACTCTAACTATAGCTTTCCTTATTCAAAACAGTGCATTATATTTATGCATATCACATGTTGGATTTTCTTCTTGTTCCTATCTTTTGATATTAGCCTTCCTTTACTGTTTTGCATACTTACTGCATTTTTTACCTAGGAAAACCTCACCCGAAAAACTCCCAAGTACATCCCTGCATTTGCAGATGATGCCTAGTGCAAATCTGTCAGCATTGATTATGGAAGCTAACCTATCAGGGACAATGAGTGAGGTACACAACAGAGGCAGCCAGTCATGTTAATTGGTTATATTTAAGGATTATTCTTCTACAGGTTGGCTTCTAGCTACAATTTTTCAATTGGGTCCTTTCTTTTGTACAATCAGTTTCTTTCATTGTTAAGATAAATGGATAAGCTTCAGATTTCTTCAGATGAGGGAAGGGTCTATATTAAGGAATTAGAATGGATGGGAATTCATGTATTCTCATTTACTCTTCATTTATGACATTCTCCTATTCACTAATGGTTCAAGAAGGGATATTGAAACACTCAAATTTACTATGGATCTTTTCTTAGGGGAATTTGGTATGTTGATCAATGACAAAAATTCCTCCATCTCCTTTATTACCTTGGATTTGGAGAATGTTGAATGGATTTCTAATTTTTGAAGAGTCTTAATATTTTAAACACAGAGCCATTGGACAAGCTACTTGATATTGAAAGTAGAGAAGATGTTTCATGGTTACCTTGCATGTTACATATTTGCTTATACATCATTGCATTTAATGTTGTTCATTCAGTATATTGGCATGACAATGATCTACGCAAGCAATGAAGCTCCCAAGGCCAACAAGAGCCCTTGTCTGAGAAAGCCCGCATCAAACACCATCTTAAGAAAAGAGGAGCAAATTATTGAAATATTTGTGGAATTTTTTTGCTTCAAATAGAATACTACTAGTATTTATTTGTTAAGATGGTTGGAACTTGGATTGACGTAGCTAATAAGCCATTAGTCAATGTGATTGCAAATATACTTCAAGACCATATTTCTTAAAGGGCATATGATTCCCCTGGCAAGAAAAACATTTGATGGAAGACAAATACTTAAAGTTACCAGAATTGACTCGGAGAATGATTCTAATTTCTGCAAGCTTGAAGAGTAAGAGTCAACTCAAACTCTCAAGATGACTTTGGAAATTAAAATAATATCAAAATACATTAAATATCAGTTTAAAATATACTTTTGATTAATCTGAAAGTTCATAATTTCCATATGATGTAAATTTTCAATAGTAGATGATACTTCAAACTACAAAATGTCAAAGATTCTGAACAGGTGACAGTTCTATTAGTTGTCTATTATGAAATCAGATCCGAAAAACAAGTAAAATGAGTGCTTGATGTTTTTCAGTGTCTTTCAGAGACAGACAACTAAGTCTGACTCGTGATTCACCATATCAATCTACCTCACATTTGCAAATATGAATTTAGACAAAATTAGACTGGTAAGAGCTGTCTCAACTTGGCTTTCTCAAAACCATAGAGTCAAACTTAAGACTCAACTCGGACACATAAGTGTCCGCTTATTGACACAACTGAGATGATTGGGGTGTCTAACGTGGTGTGAATGTGGTACAGGGCATAATAGACAATACAAATTAGCAAAGATAAGTCACTCGAAGAAGGTATGATTGCATCTTTTGGACCCCATGGGAGGTTTGAAGTCTAAATCTTGCTTTATAAGAAACTACCATCAAAGTTAAATGGATGGATGAGCTTTGTGACAAAGAGAAAAAAAATGTAGCTATTTGATCTAAATGGTGCCTATAATTGGAGTATGTTTAGGATTGTGACATCAACGGGGAATGATGTCTGTGCAGATCAAGAAGAAATTGACAAAAAATGGTATACAGAATATCTTCGCTCCTCCCATATAATTATTTGTTCCCAGAATATCTTCACTCCTCCCAACTTGAACTATGTCTCCATCTTGCATAACCTGGAAATTTTCCCAAAATATCCCTAAAACTTTTTCATGACTTGACACTAGCAATTTCCTATTCAAAGAGTAAATTGTACTGTACATAAAGGTTACACATTTGCAAGTGTAGAAAGTGGGCTCACCAGTATAAGGTCAGATGCAGATAAAAATTCCTGATAAATCTCTATTTTTTAGGCAGGAGAGAGAAATCTCTGTTTTTCCTGATGAAGCCCTAATTGGGTAATTTTTGTAAATCTGGATTTAAGGAACATTTTGAAGAATTTCCTAAGTCATCTCATTCACGAGATGAGCTACTAATGTTTTTGGGGGTTTTGTCCTTTGAAGGTTTCCCCAGTGAAAAAATCTCATGTCCATTGTGCTGATGTGATGAATGTGTTTTTACTGCACTTGTCATTTGTTTAAGCTAATCTGCAAAAAAATTTAAGTATTTATGCTAATGCTAAAATTCAACAGACTTATGTGGATAGGATCAACACTTCTAAGCCTCAAGTCACAAGTGATAGATAGAGGAGCTTCTATAACACATCAATGCTACCATACTTCTTCACTTGTGAGTTTTATTTCCGAGATTGGACCCTAATTATGCCAAAAATGGTGCACAAACCTCTTGAAATAGGAATATAAGGTGGATCGCCCCCCAAAGAAAGTACAGATAACCTTGCTGGACCAAAACCTGCAAATAGTCACCCTACAGTGCTCGAAAAACAACATAATATGCCATGTGAGCCACCCAGAACTGATAATGATGAATTACTACCGCTGAATTGACGCGAAGAGATGTGTCTTTGCTGCTACAACATGCCTAGGGACACTTTTATGCTATTTTTCTTCACACAGATTGTGCCCAGACTTGGGATTTTGCATCTTACTGCTGTTTTACTGTCATTTCTACCCATAAATTTTGCCCAGATTTAAAGGTTTAGGGCTATTCTCACCAATAAATCTACCCAGAATCAGATTACTGCTGATTAGGAGGTCAAATAGAGCTGAGAATTGATTTTAAATCCTAGGATGTGCCCATATTTGAAGTTTAGGGCTCCTAGCCTGCTGTTCATGCCTAGAGCATTGCCTAAACTGCCTAGGAGTATACCTAGAATTGATCTAGGGCTGATCCTCAGGATGTTTTAGGACTATTTTGTCCCTTTTGACTGCTGGTTTCCCACATAACTACCCAAAATTATGAACAAGGTTGTCCATAGCCCTTTATTGCTGGTTGGAGTTCTGAAAAGTGCCCAGAACTGAGTTTTGAGGCTGCTACTGCTGATCTAGGGCACACAATGCACCCAAATTTGAAAAATGACCTCCTTTTTCACAGTTAGGATGCTGGATTGGACTCAAACTTTGCTTCAGATCACCTCATACCTTCTCTTGCACTAGAATGCCTAGATTTTCCTTCAATCACCACCATCATGACATTGTCAACCCCAAAAAAGTGTGAGAAGAATCACACATGGACACCCATACAATATGCGGGGTAACACCTCCCATCTTTCAAACTCATGCTATGTGATTGGGGTACACTATAGCAAGAATGGAACCATGGTGGATAATTAAAATTTTTCCAACCTCACTAGTGAACCAACACCCTTTGGTAAAAGCCCCACTTTTGTTAAGTAAATTTTAGAAAATCTAGTGAAGATGAAATCAAGAACCTCAACAAGTCAACCAAGCTTCAATTTCAACTTATTATTTTATCTGCATTATGCATGCTATCAGCTGCAATGTCCCAGACATGAAATCAGTTATGTTTCAGAGTAATTACAATGCTTTGTGTGAAAAAAATTTGTAAATACATGGAAACTATGTAGAGTCATTGATGGATCCATGTTTAATCATAATGTACAGAAAGAAAGTGTGTACAAGATACATATAGTGTACAAATATATATTGATTTGGACATTTTTCTTGTTTCTAAAAATGCCTAATCATTCTATTCACTTTTCTGTAACTTGTTTTCTTTTTATTGAGCTTCTTCCATATCCTTGACTTTTGCAAAAAAGTACCGAAGCCACATAAATTAAAAGGCAGATATGCATACGCACATATGGACATGGATGGATAGATGGATGGATGAAGGAATCTCAACACAAGCTATGACACATACATCATCTATAATGGTTATAGCCCAGATATAGAGATAACCAGTCCATCTAAATGCTTCACTATATAAACAATGGAAAGGATGCTGAGAACCCAATACAACTTCCATTTAGAACGAAAGCTCCAAACTTAATACAGATGATGTTTATTTTATGATCATCACATACCCTATCACGTAAGATACGCTTATCTACTTCAATTTGTTTTTCACCCATCCCTTTCACCATGCCTCCTACCTGCCTTTCAAGATGAGTCCACATTCGTGTCAACCGCGGTAGCTGATACTCTGTTTGTGCTAGTTTAACCTGTTTTATAAGAGTATAAATAGTCTCACATTAGTCCCATTAGAATATCAACAATCTAGAACATCAGTATCAATGTCTTGATAAAGACTGCAAATATAAAAATGTTAGCAATGGCAGTATATATGAAAAAGTTATGATAAAGACTTCACATCTCATGTTCATACTTAGAAATTAGAATATTATAAATGAGTTTACTATGAGCAAACACAAATATAGACATGTTACCAATTTTAATGGACAACCTAAATTACGTGTATACAACAAAAACTAGTTGACATATGCTGAACTATGTAATATGAGACAATTTCAAGCTCCACTCACAACCTAAATGAGACAAAATGTATGCAGGTTAGAAGACCACAGACACTACTGAACCTGTAAAATTATGCCTGAAATGTACTAAACAACTTGCAATACTACTGCTATAGCCCTTACACTAAATCAACCACAAAGTATAAACTAATATCAAGCAATGAATTTAAAATAAAAATTCAGTGTTCAATCAACTTCAACCTACTCACCAAATAACCATCGAAATTTTAGCAAAGCACAAAAGAATAGATAACATAACCATACAATAGAACAAACTCACTCAAATCTTTTAGGATTTTTATGTCTCAAATAGAAAGAAGAATGGAAAGCAGAATCCTGGAAACATAAGAAAGTTTCAGGTAGGCTGAGATAGATTTTTGCTCAGGGGAAACCTTTGGAGAAGTCTTGTCAAAATGTGATGAAGTTAGATATTAGAGATAATGTGCTTAAGGCAATGATAGAAATTAAGCATGTAAGAAAATAAGGAGAATGTACATTTGTCCTTGTTGATTTAAGAATTACCTCCAGAATTTTGTGAATTACAGTATTACTTCTTCAATTCTGGAACAAATACATAACAAGATTAAAAAATGGATAAATTCTTTGAAAAGTATTCAATAAAACTGTTACAATCTATTTTATTGTCCAAGGTAAACCTCACCTGGAAACCCAAGCAACGCTTCCCCACATTCATGGATGTCATTCCTGGTAAACCTATCGATATAGACTAGTGTGTGCCTCACTAGATTCAAACAGAGCACCCACTAGCACAGAACAAGGCAAATGCCTAGCAACATTGGTGGCAATCAGTTGAGCTAATCAACCTTAGGTTCAATGGCTGGGTTCAATTTTCTCTTCTCATCCACCTTAGGGAAAGCCTCTTGCTTTAACATTTTCCATTTTACCAAAGCAAAAATTAGGTCGAGCACAAAAAGGGTGCTTCCTATTGTGATCCCAATAATCACCCTAGTCCTTGATAGATGAGGTTGTTGTTTTGGACTAAGATTGCAATTATGGCCTATCAAATTTCCACATGCACCCTTGTTTCTAACAAATGAAGAAGCCGTAAAATTACTACATCCACCACCCTCAGGAATATCTCCTTCCAGCAGATTATTCGACAGATTGAAGAAGTTAAGATCCATAAGGTCACAAAATTCATCAGGGACTACTCCTATCAGATAATTATCAGAAATGTCCAAGTATATAAGGTGTGAAAGACTACCAAGCTCTAGAGCAATGGCACCTATAAATTCATTGCTATGAAGATCCAAGTAGGTTAGACAAGAGAGATTGGCAAGGGATCTTGGAATTTCTCCACTAAATGAATTTAAACTCAAATTCAGTGTCTCGATCTTATGCCAAACTGCGCTCTTTGAAAGCAAGCCAGCAATGCCACCAGATAACCTGTTTTGTTGTACATATAGACCAACGATGTTGACCAAGTTTGCAAGAGATCTAGGCAATTCACCTTAGAGCTCATTATTGCTCACATCAAGGTGAGAAATCCCATTTAACTTTCCAATTGTATCAAGAATCTTCCCATGTAATCTGTTACTCGTAAGATTCATCTTCACCAAACTACTGAGGTCTCCAAGCTCTGGTGGAATAGTGCCATTTAGTTTATTATATGCCAATGCCAGACCTTGAAGCTTTTTACTTGTTGCAATCTCCCTAGGAATTTCACCGACCACATTATTGTATGATAAATCTAGAGTTGTTAAATTTGTAAGATGGGCCAGTGACTTGGGCACCACTCCTGATTTGAGTAATTTATATAAAATGAGACCTCACAATAGATTTTTTTTATATTCAAGGGATAAAAATCCTCATAACTCGCACATCATTCTAGCAGCAGAAATATTTCCATGTTTCATCCTCCTACTGTGCATAAATGGAATTATGCTTTATCATAATCCCCTCTGCAATGAAATATATGGAAGAAAGCCTGATGAATAAGGGAAAGACAAAATCAAGATGCTTCAAGAAGATGATTCAAATTGTATACTCCCATTTAAACAATGGTTGCATACTAAGTCGATAATATTTGTAAATTACTAATTTTAAATGACCACAAAATAGAATGTCCTAGGTGGGAACCATGACATGGTATTCCTCTTGCTTGCTAAATAAATTGACAACCACCATAATTGCAGGAACAACCAACACAGCACACAAGGAGACTCCCAAAATGGATTCCATAAAGCACAATGCTCTTCTCCAACATTTACAAAATGTTTTTCTCTCTTGCCATTTGCAAGAATCAGTTGAACCTTCAAACAAATTGAAATTAGCTGGTAAGCAATTTTCTTTCTTATCATCTATCTTATAAGCTTCTTTTTCTAACTCAGTCAGGCCAGTGCTCTGGTAATCTTCCTCATTATCTAACATCTCCTCAAAAATAGCGCTTGAAGCAGGTGACAAAGAATCGGTTCTATGCACACTTTCTGACCATTCAGAACTGTTCTGCAGATCTCCCTCTTCTGAATTTCTTCTAACCGAATACCCATCAGCTACACTATAGAGACTGTCAAGCATTGTCCTTCCTTTTTATGCTATGATCATATGTCAATTGTCTCCACCCGTGGAATCATTGACAGTTCCATTGGCAGCTGGACTTAAGTTCATATTCTAGTCAATTGCATTCAAATTATCATGGTTAGCTTCTACAAAATTTGCAAGTTCTCCTCTAGATTGCAATTTTCTACATGTGTTTTTTGAGGAGGATTGTTGTTCCAGAGACCTAACAAATTTCCTTGGTGTGTTGAATACGCTCATATTATCAATTGTAATATATGATCCTGGATTCTGAGGAAGAGAACAAATAGTAAAGCACCTGAGCATTTGCAATCAAAAGAGATAATGATGATATAATAAAATGTACCAACTTTGCTTAAGCTTCCTCATCAAGCACAAGATGCATCAAACGAGACAAAATAGGAAAACTAAGGACACATCCCATGCTCTTTATGCGTACCTTAGGGATAACTGCTTCTTTCATAGCTGAAGGGAAATGTGAGTGAGCGTAGTTAATGCAGAGGGAAAAACATGGGTCATTTTCATCCTCTTTATAGGAACGCCTCCTTTCTAAGCAGTTCTCATCATAAAATGATGCATCTCCATTTCCCCCATTTCTTTCAACCATATGTATCTTGGTCCTTGTTTTCCTATAAAAGTGTGTTATGTTTTGTGCCAAATTTAAGCATTTATGGTACCATAAAAGTGTGTTATGTTTTGTGCCAAATTTAAGCATTTATGGTACCATAAAAGTGTGTTATGTTTTGTGCCAAATTTAAAGGCTGGTAGTGACATAGGAGTGGAAGCATTTTGGGATTAATTCAACATTTGTTGGAGCATGGACATCATGTCTTTCATCATCTTTTGAATCTTGATGCAACTCTTGAGTCTTGACAAGCAGGTAAATCCTAGTTATTTTGTGTTGTATATTTTGTTTACCTTTGTGGTCTTGATACCAATGGAAATTCAATAGTTTCTGTTATATTTCCAAAATCACAGATGATAGTTTGTATGTTTCATGATATTTGATTTTCATTTATATATATATGGCACTAGAGCTAACTCCAGTGTATTTATGAGAAGTCCAGATGACTGGGCCGCATGGCAGCCTTCAGACAAGAATGATCTAGCTAAAATTATTCATGACAATTATTCCCCTTATGATGGTACAACAAATCTGATACAAAAGGTATACAGTAGTTTTGCAATGTACTACATGGCCCCAATCGATAGAAACATATTTCAATTTGTGATCAAATGGTGGTCATCACTTTTTAACCTATCCTTATAACTCATGTATCTTGTTTTCCTGGAAAGTTTTGGCCACACCCAGCCTACAGCTATGGCATAAAGGTTCGACTTGTCATCCTACTAGTGGATAATTATATAGTGGTCTAGTATATAATTTCCTGCTAAATGGGAAAGCTGATGTAATTCTAGGAACAATAATACAATGCCTTTTACTAATAAAATTTTTTATAACATTAGTGTTTAATGAATGATTGTGGAGTAAACATTCCTATTTTAATAACCAATGTTTCCCATCTATGATCCAAATCATTTGGCCCCTCGATCTCTAAGCAACTTCAATAAGTGTCATGTCTACAGTAAATACTGGTAGGGAGCATAGTCATTATGGTCATTTCTCCTATGCTAGCAATGACCATATTCCTCATTATGAATCATTTCTACACAATGATTTATGCTATATTTTCACTGTGGAGAAATGAATCATAACCTAATAGATTCATATATTCCTCCTATTTCTTCCATGTTTTTAAATGGACATAGTCATTATGGTCCTTTTCCTATGCTAGAAACATTTAATATACTATTAAATTTTTCACTTGTGCCATCTGTGGTCATGACCTAGCAGATTCCTATATTCCTCCTCTTTCCTCCATGCTTTTTGACTCACAATTTTTCTTCACAGTTGCCTTTCTTTTACTCAAGCAATAAAGACTATGATTTCTACTATTTCTATCGGTCCATCACTACTTTAAATAGCAATAAGGGCAATTAGCACGATATAGATGCACTATTTAAGACATCAAATGTTTCACCTTTCTTAAAGTCAATGTACAACTGATGGATAATTTTAAAAGCTTCCTATCAAATAAAATTTTTCTCCTAACCATGATGCACTAAAAAAATTCCCTGACATATATGTTAAGTGCTAGCTTCTTTACAAGCAAATATTTATCTCCTCTCAAATTTGTTATTTTACAAAGGGATGTTGCTTCACTGAAACACTATTGCTACTCTCATAGCCAAACTTATAATAACCAAAGGAAAGCGACAACGTAGAAATAGAAATGCTCCTTCTAAAATGTGAAAGGGATGCTACTGGAATAACTTATAAGGTCGCAGACAATAGTGCTCGCAGCTTAAGAGATTGGAATTATTTTGTGTGATATAGATAGATAGATAGATATGAAAGAAAACGAGGAAAGCATTGGATTTGTTTAAGGTATGTAGGTACAGAATCTGCACAGAAAAGAAGTAGGGTTGAACTCCACTCCATTCAAGAGGGGAAAAAATCCCAACAAGATGAAATGGCAACTTGATTCCTTGGATTTCATTATTGTGAATAACTTCTCAAACTGCATTGTCTGAAAAAAAAAATGAGACTAATTAATTCAACATTTTCATGGCACAATTTTCTACAGATTGATCGTACTCAAAATTACACTTTGAAGCAGGACTAAGCTCTTTAAAATGAAAAAATCCATGATCTTCGATAGAAGCCACAGAAACCAGCATTGCCTAAAGAAGAAATAGATCACCAGGGACACCAACTACTATTAGAAATTGAAGGCAATAGCCAATAGATATACAAAATGAGCATAGGAGGTCCACATGTGTTGAAAGGAGAAATAGAAATTATATACATAGAATGCTGACAATCAAAAGCATTAATAATAAGCAGCAGTAGGGATGCAATAAGTAAACATGGGAAAATGAAAACTGCCATAGGCCTTACATTTGTAGCCAACTAGATATGTCATTGGGGTTTCTACTATTGAAAATTTCTATCCAAACAAATGCAACAAAGTCAAGGCCATAGGATCTGAGGATTAGATTACAACTGTTTCACGCTAAAGACAGCTTCATAAATTACAGGAATAAAGGGGTAACCGTATGCTTTAGCTCACCAAAGATTCCCCCAGATGCTGACAAATCAGATTAGAAATTGAGGACAAATATTACCATAAAATGGGGTGCATCCTCCTCCTCACCATCCTTCTTTACTCCTCTAAAATCAACACCTCTTTTCTTGTCATGAAGCTACACATGATGATAAAAAACATTGAGAACTCTTTGAAACAAACCACTAGAGAAAGTTATGATTTACATGCAGAATCACTAATCTAGTACAGTAAGGGATAATGAAACCTATAATACCTACACAGAATTAGAAATAAATGCCATACGATACAAGAGATCTCGTACACCAATAGATTTAAGCCCACACACTCCTTCATAACCACTAGCTGCACTTCGATTTTGAGGACCTTCTCTACGAGATTCTGCTCTACCACCAGGTGAGGATAAGGCTGATATGTCTGGTATGACAACAACCATGCCTGTGAATATCACCTTGAAATAGAAAATAGCATGAACTCAATAGCTATAGACAGAAGAGAGGACTCAACATATTTAGAACATGTTGAGTCCATTTCAAACAGTTCATAACTGTATGCATTTGTATTAACTATTAAGAGACCATCTTTTTTCTTGGTGTGACCAATATCATCCACTCTCAGAACTAGTGCCCTTTAAGCTAATAAGTATGTGTTTTTAATATCAAGAAAAGACAGAACATGTGACAGATCTGTATAAAAAAGAGAGTCAAAGAATGGATGAACAACGTGGAACCTAGCATAATCCCAGTCCCTGGGATAAGCACTTCCTCCACAGATAATAAGCTTAGGCCTGAAATCTAAGGCTTTGTCCTCCATCTTGTCTTTCTCATCCATCTTGTCATAATCAATGAACCCAGTCTCCTGGCTGACCCTGTAAGGAAAACTCTCAAAGGAAATCAATGTGGCAGACCTGTGCCATCTGTTTTGACCTGAAGCAGACCCAAATCTTGTGCTGCTCCATACCCAATGCATGAACATCCAGGGCCTACAAATCAGGGACGAACTAAAACAAATTTACCCAAAAATCCATCGCGGATGAGGGGTCTGATTCTGTGACTCTAGAAGATAGATCTCTCTACTGCTTTGTATCAGTTCGACTCTTCAACTGGGTTTTGAGCTCTCTGATATGATCCTGAAGTAAGGATTTAAGAAACCTCGCCGTGATGACTCAACAATCTACAAGCCCATGGGTACTCTAAAAATAAGGAGGCCTACAAGCATCTATAAGCCATCCATACAAGAACATAATACTTAAAGAGGTGTCGCGCTCCTGGATAATAGTATCCAGGTATCTCCTCAGCTTAGCAATCCATGAAGCAGCCTGACTTCCTCTGATCGTGTAGTTCGACCCTATCCTCATGTGTGGAAGAAGGATCGGGCTTGTGGGGTGAAATACCAAATTTTTAACCTATCTACCATAAATTTGGGTGAATCATCTTCATTTATCCTCCAAAACTGTAAATTTTTGGCGATTTCACCTACATTAGGGAAGAAATCGGGGCGAATGTCATGATTTTCCCATCGATGGCTTGGCGAAAATAGGTTTTATGAATTTTCAGAGGTTAATCGTGTGGGCTATTTAGTCAAGGGAAATTATATATAAAATAAAATATGGGCTAATTTATTAAATTAAAAAAAAACATTTTAATATTAAAAATTCTCCCATATTTTCTTGGGCACCCCTTAAAATTCGCCAATGGGCTATAATTCACCCCTAAAATCATCCCTGATCCTGAAGTACTCTTCCTGTCGATGGCACTTCCTGCCAAATCTAAATCAACATAACCCTCCAAGTTAATCTTCTGATTCGCATCATACTTGAGCCCATAATCAATTGTACCCTTTAGGTACCTCAAAATATGCTTTGCAGTAGTCAAGTGAACACTCCTCGGATTTGTCAAGAATTGGCTCAAGGTGTTCACAGCAAAGCAAATGTCTGGTCTCGTGTTCGTCAGGTACATCAATGACCCAATCATCTGACGATACATCGTAGCATCAACCGAATCTGATGAGGCATCACTCAATAGCTTCAGGTTCGATGCCATAGGTGTGGCCATAGCCTTGCAGTCCATCATCTCAAATCTATTCATGATCTCTACTGCATACTTCCCTTGTCTAAGGAAGATTCCATCTGTACTCTGCCACACTTCCATACCTAGAAAGTAATGCATCATCCCCAAGTCCTTCATCTCGTACTCAGCAGCAAGATTTCTCTTCGTATCAGCAATCAACCCATCTGTACCTGTCACAAATAGATCATCTACATACAATAGGAGCATCGCTGGGTTGCCATATTCAACCTTGTAGTAAAGGTTGGAATCTGCTTTACTTTTGGTAAAGCCCAAACTAGATAGAAAGCTGTCAATTCTTTCGTACCATGTCTTGGGTGCCTATTTCAAACCATACAGAGCTTTCTTCAATCTGTATACATGAGACTCTCTATCATGTGTCTCAAAACCGAGTGGTTGTTCTACATACACTTCCTCTTCTACTACACCATTCAAGAAAGCAGTCTTGACATCCATTTGGTGTATCTTCCATTTCATCACTGCAGCTAGAGCAAGTACCGATCTGATGGAAGTGTATCTAGCTACAGGTGCAAAGGTCTCTTCATATTCTACTCCCTCTTTCTGAGAGAATCCTCGAGCTACAAATCTTTCCTTATACTTTTCAATGCTACCATCCACAGCATGCTTGATCTTGTAGATCCATTTGGAAGTGACAACTGACTTCCCTTTTTGTCTTGGGACAACATCCCAAACATCATTGTTCATGATCGATTGATATTCTTCGATCATAGAATCCTTCCATTCCTTCTATTCTGTTGTTTCTTCATAACTGGAAGGTTCTTTATCAATGAAATCACATAGTAAAGCTACATACCCAGAATTGGCTCTAGTCCTCTTTCTTTCTCTATGATTCTCTTCTGGAGCCCCATATCTTTCCGCACCTTGGATAAGTTCACGTACCCAAGCAGATTTCCTCTTATGAGGATTCTTCTCCAGAGGTGGATCTATAGGTCTTTGTGGTTCCTCGAACTCTCGATCTTCTTCTTGAGCTTCTTTTTCCATGATTGTATCATGAATTCTGGGTAATTCTTCTTCCGCTTCTTCAGGTTCTTCAGCAGATCTCTTCCTGGATTTGCTGTAAGCTGTGCCTTCATTAAATGTCACATCCCTACTGATGTTGATCTTCTTGTATCCTGGGAAGTAGATTCTGTAAGCCTTCAAGCTTTCAGAGTATCCCACAAATATGCCCTTCCTTCCTGAAGGATCTAATTTTGTTCTCTTCTCTTTTGGAATATGTATGTACACGGGACAGCCGAATATTCTGAGATGGCTGACTTTTGGTTTCTTTCTGGAGAAGACTTCTTCAGGAGTCTTGTTCTCGAGTAATCTATGTGGAGTACGGTTCTGTACATACACCGTTGTTTTGGCAGCTTCAGCCCAAATATGCATAGGTAGATCTTGATCATGAAGCATAGCTCTTACATCTTCCATGATAGTTCCATTCTTCCGTTCTGCAACCCCATTCTGTTGTGGATTATAAGGAGTGGACATCTCCCTCTTAATCCCTGATTCTTTGCATAGCTCTTTGAATTCATTTGAAGTGAATTCTCCACCATTATCTGAACGAATGGTCTTGATCTTCTTTTCAGTATGGTTCTCAATCAAGGCTTTGAATTCCTTGAACTTGCTAAATACTTCATCTTTGTTTTTCATAAAGTAAATCCATGTCTTTCTAGAAAAATCATCAATAAAAGAAACATAGTATGCATACCCACTAAGTGAGTTTGATGACATAGGACCGCATACGTCAGAGTGGATGATTTCTAGAATGCTTTTGGCCTTGCTTTCGCTACTAGGAAATGTCTTCTTTGTATTATTTCCTTTTGCACATCCTTTGCAAACTCCATCATGTTTGGCTTGAAATTCTGGAAGACCTTCAACAGCTTTTCTTGCAACAGGTAGTGCTCTGTAATGCACATGTGCAAGCCTTCTATGCCAAAGCTCATTTGGTTCTACTGTTTCATGGATCAAGGCTTGTTTTGGATGACCCTTCAATTTTTACAAGCCTCCTTCTTGTTCTCCAATCACCACCGCATCATCTATAGTATTTCCTTTTGGCCACATGATGACTTGACCATCTATGAATGCCACCCGCATTCCTTTTGCATCCAATGCTGAAATGGATAGAAGGTTCTTCTTCAGTCCTGGAACAAACAATACTTCTTTCATTGTTAGAGACTTACCAGAGTCTAGCTTGTATGAAGATTCCCCACTACCTTTTATTGGATATTGGTAGTCATCTCCTAGTTTCACCTTGTGATGTGATTCATGTTCTGATAGTATTACAAAGGATTCCTTGAATCCCATCATGTGTTTGGAAGTCCCACTGTCTATAATCCAATCATCACTACCATGAGTAATGTTACCTGTGAGTGCTGATATCAAAACATATTCATCCTCGCTTGAAGAATCTTCACTTTCATATCTGGATCTCTTTCTAGATGGTTCATCATCTTTTGCAGCATGAGCATGATGTCTTCTTTTGCTACTCTTCTTTACTATCTTCTATTTGTTAGGACAATTCCTTGCATAGTGTCCTGCTTCATCACAAGTATAGCATATGATCCTAGATACATCTCTTCTAGTATTATCTTTGTGAGAGTGCTTACCTCTGAAGTTATGAGTCTTCTTTATTGTTGACTTGGAGTGAGTCTTGGAGCATACTGTAAGAGCTTGGTCTTCACTACCCATTTTATATTCTCGAGCTGCTATTCGAGCTTCTTCTTGAGCGCACTCCTCCCATAGTCTGCTGAACTTGACCAGCTTCTTTCTCGCACAAATTCCTTGGATGAAAGCATCCCATGTTCTAGGGAGGCCATTCAATGTAGTCATTACAATCTCTACATTTTCAACTTCTTCATCTACTTCTTCTAATTGTTCCTTGATATGAGAAACCCTTGTGAAGTAAGATTGAATAGTTTCTGCAATCTGAATCTTCACATTCTTCAGTTGGTTCCTCAAGGTCATCTTCCGATTGATGTTCTTTCCTTCAAACAATTTGGTTAGGTCATCAAACATAGCTTTAGGTGTCTTGAGAGAGGACACCTGTGGGATAAGGCGATCCTTAATAGAATCAGCAATGATCCTCTTTTCCATAACCATCTTCTTCTTATGTAAGGCCTTTTCCTCATCTCCCTCTGGAACTGGAACCTCCTCATGAATGTAGGAGTCTAATTCATTCTCTTCCAGGACCAGGGAGATCCTATACTTCCAAGCTCGGAATTTATCAGCTCCCTCAAGATTTTCATCAAGCTTGGTATGATGAGACATCTTTAAATAAGAACCTCAAATGGAAATACAAAATATTTTAGATCTTACCAGGTTCAAGATGTCGGATCTTAAACTTGAGCTGAAATCCTGTAGAGCTAGTTCAGGAGAAAACTAGGGTTTTGTTTTTCCAGAGTTCTGTCCACC
Source organism: Pseudotsuga menziesii (assembly GCA_001517045.1). Taxonomy (NCBI): domain Eukaryota; kingdom Viridiplantae; phylum Streptophyta; class Pinopsida; order Pinales; family Pinaceae; genus Pseudotsuga; species Pseudotsuga menziesii. The sequence goes on from LPNX010968698.1 coordinate 510,076, forward strand.
CAAATGCCTTGAAATTTGTCCCTAACTTTGACTTTGGGGAGGAGATCAATCCAGGCCTGGGCTCACGGAAAAATTCCTCTTCTGTAAAAATCCCTAATTTCCGACCCTAGTGACAGGTCCAAAACTGAAAAACCTCAGAATTGGATTTTGTTTCAACAGAAAGATGCGCCCTAAGGAGGAGAGTTGTTACACCTTACTTTTGCTGAAAATATATGGAGGAAGATCCACAAACTAGGAAGCCCTAGTTCCCGCAGCTGCACAATGTCTTCTTCTCAGGTTAGCTTTGATTCCATGTTAGTTTTTCAACATTTAAGATACCATTATGTTAGGATCTTTACTGAGAGAATAACAAGTATAGCAATCAAACACAAGAGACAATGAACACAATGTTTTTGATCGGGGAAACCATAAATGGAGAAAACCCCGCAAATTCCTCAAAGATAGAATCACCACAAGATGTAAGACCCCAAAAACAGTAAGATGCACTCCCAATAGCAGTAGTCTTCTTCTTCTGTCTAGTCCCAGTATTTCCTTCCTCACTAATGCGCCACACTTGAGTGAGTGAGTGATGTGTAGTACAAGTGATAAATAAAGAGACTCTCACTCTCTATTTATATTCTTCCGTTCACTTAAGGTGCACTCAATCATGTCGGCCCAACTTAACAATTACTTACTAGAGCCTACATCTCAATGAGTGTATAATAACTCTAGTGCCCCGAAACTATGGGGACTTTCACAATTACTTGACAATACTTGTTTACATTATTAATCCTCCCGATCAGAACATCGGGGCATGACAACCTGACTCAAATACATAATAGAAACATCTCAGAATAAACATTGGGTTACAATATATAAGATACATAGAAGAATACATTCCAAAGTTACATATACATCAACACCCCCCTCCCCCCCTATACAACTTTATATTTACTAGGCATAGCCAAGGTTCAAGAAGTAGATCAATACAATCTTGCTTTGTCTCAAAATGGAATGATGCAATAGGTGGACCACCATCGTTTTGAGCATTCTTTTGCAGAAGGAGATTAGCTATTTGTTTTCCTTCATCCCTATAATAAAACCACTCTCAAATACAAGCCCCATTTGTCATTCCCCCATTCAATTAATATTTCTTTCAAATAATGTTTCACCAACCTACTAGTTCCCTAGGTTGAGATGGAGACATAAGTTTTGTAATAAAGGGGATATGGGATCCAAAAGGACTTTATTTTACCATATTCATATTTAAATGGATCACATAAATAATAGATGCTAAGAAAATAAGGTTGCATTGGTTCATGAAGATACTTCGAAGCTTGTGGAGCCTTTGGGTAACTAGATTCCCCACACACATGCGCAAGCATGATCTTCATCCAAATTGGAACCCATCGGTAATGTAATGTTATTGGAGGGTGATGTGGTGTCAAATATCATATAATAAGCCAAGAAATTCGAATTAGTAAAGTAGAGTAACTCCAATGGAAGAGGAAGATACTAGAAGAAAATGTGTTCCACTTAGAAGGATATTCCATGCCCTATATGACAACAAATGATGAACAATTCTATGACAAGTATGAAAAATTAGACCTAATTGGAGACATATGGCAAATATGACATGATAGGGCTAAAAATAACAACCAAGAGTTTGAATTTGGAATTTAGAGGCAACCATTTGAATTGGTGAAAGAATTGGAGCATGAAGAGGAAGACAAGTGTCATAGGAGTTACTAAAGCACTAAGATGAGTTGGAGGAATCCCATGGAGGGAAATTTGATCTTAGGAGGCCTCATGAAGTTAATAAAAGGATGTAATGAGGAAGGATAATGGATTTTGATCATTTGTTAATTTTAATTTTTCATTTTAGAAGACAAACAGCTGCATAGAGATCCACAATGCTATAGCACAAATCCGCATTTGATCATAGATCAACGGTTAGGATTGAATCCATAAGTGAAACTTTTGCAATTCCATGCTATTAAATAACTAGTTTTCATGCCTTTGACTCCATACTAAATGAGTTATATACCATACTTGTATGAATGGATTTATCTAATGTTTAATACTATTGGGGAATCAATTTGTATGATGTATATGGTCTCTATATTTCATATCTTGATCTAAACCTTTAACTCTACCTTTCATATACCAAAATCGAGCTAGTTATGTAATATCCTTGAAAGTTGTTATTTGAATGGTGTGCTTTATAACAAGTTTTCATACATATAATCTTGATTAAATACAACCATTGATGGATTACATTCATTCCTATACTCTATTCTTAAATTTGGGAGGGTTTTACTTGAGTTGGGAATCCATTTTGGCCTTCACCCTTGGGGGGAATTTGACCTCATTTTCCTAGTAGATTTGCCCCTTTTATTCTTAGCCAAAAATCAAGTTGAAAAAGATTAAAGTCAGATTTTGAGTGCTCATGGGTCATATTGGAATGTTATAAGACTCCCCATATCCTTTCCTTTCAAATTCGAGACCATTTGGGGTCATTTGGAACCCCCTAGAGTCATGATTAGCAAACCTCAAAATTGGCCAAAATGGTGCAACCTTGAATAATATGTCAAATGAGTTTTATGATTCTAATTTTGATTTTCCAAGGTCTATTAGGATGTTTTAAATCGTATATGATCCACCCATACAAAATTTGGAAAGGTTCGATGGTGTTGGGAACCAACCAAGAAAGTCTAGTTCACTACTTTTTCCTAATTTTGAAATTAGACCAAGTATTGAAGGAGGAGGTATGTGAATTGTTGTGAAAAATCCTAGACCACATCATATTAATAAAATGCACATCTCATTTTTTTTATCAAAATCTAATATCACTTCTGTTGAGCTTCCTCAGTTGTCTCATATGGATGGAGTTGGTGTGAAATCCATTATCAATGAGGGTCTTGAGAAAGATTGTTTTCAATGCCAACATTTTGAAGCCTCTTTAAAGCATTTTCGATAGTGTGCCCAAAATTCCCCAAAAAGGTACATTACACCACCAAAATCTAAAGCCAATGTCTTAAGCACCCTATCATATTCTCCAATGCATTGGACAAGTTTCCTATAAATTGACTCTTCCTACCTACTCCAAGGTCCACATTCTAGTCTTTCATGGGTCCCTCTAAATTATTTTGTAGGCTCGAATTTCCAAGTTCATACTAGCATTCCAAAAATTGATGAAGAAGGGTCTATTTGGTTACAAACAGAAACATTATTGACCACAAGAGAGTGTTGACTTCACCAATGCACTATTTAAGAAGTCCTGGTATAGAGGAACAATATGCAACCTAAAGATGCCACTTAGGAACCAATAGTGATTTTACTATAGTTTCCACTCCTCTAATTTTTGAAGTGGGAGGGAATATTAGGATCATGCCCTAACCTCACTACTTTGGGGTACTTAAGATTTTGTCAATTAATGTATGAAGCCATATTATTTAACTAAGGCCCATTTGGTATTTAGTTGGCATTTGTTTAATGTAAACGGGGTTCCCTTATTAAATAATACTGTTGGTTTATCCCACAATACTGAGAAGAGGGGGGGTGAATTAATATTGTTCGTTTTTCTTTAAGATACACAAAAATAAACAATTAAGACACATATTTTATCGTGGAAACCTCAAAAGATACAACCACCAACAAAAACTCATTAATAAGATAAATTTACCAAATTGTTTATCTTCTACTACAGAAAGGATGCAAACACACCCTTGTTTTTTCTTGCAACTACAGAAAGAGATGCTACAACACCCCTATGGTTTTATGTCTACTTCAATAGATAAGGATGCTACGACACCCTGTTCTCCAGCTATGACTGGAAGGAGGCTTTGACCCCCTGCAGACTTGTGGCCTGCCTTAGCACCACCCTACCACCCTGTTCTAATTTTCTCAGTCTTTTGGAAACGTTTGTAAACTATTCACTTTGGACTTTGTCAAGCTCAACAACAGAGACTCCTAATTATTTTCACATTCATTTATTTAAATACCCTATACCTATTTTATATCAATGCATCTCTCCATAGCTACACTCTTTCGTTTTGGGTCGTGACTGTTTACCTACAGACACAACCAATCATCATCTACCCATTCAACAAACATATCACTTCAGCAAAGGGACCATTTCTTTCTTCCCACAACTCAGAATTCATTTCTGCAGCCTTGTTTATCATTTTTTGGTGCTTCTATAATCTTCTTCATTAGAAACGATCCGAACAATTGATCTTCTCTACAGATTTCCTTTTTAAATCATATTTCCGCACCAAGATTCTGTTTCAACGATTCCCCACCATTTATTTTCACCGGGCTTCTCCTTGATCATCGATATCCAGATTGCGGGATGTGGGATACGGGATGTGGGATTTCGACTGTCTGCTTTTTCCTTTACGCAAACTCCTTTCTGCACTGCGGAATGCAAAGCCAGTTTTCCACTGTTGATCTTCATCAGGATTATTCTTGATCATTGATCTCTCGTTTGTGGCATGTGGGATGTCAACTGTCTAATTTTTCCTTTCCGCAACCCCCTTTCCGCATTGCGGAATGTGGAAGTCAGTTTTCCACCGTTGATCTATTTTTGGTGGAACTAATCTTATTTGTCTGATATTTGGTGGAACTAATAAAACCCCTCCAATCTTGATTGTTGTAGAAACGACTTCCGGGCATCGAAACTAATCTTAGCCGTCCAATCTTCATTATTGTGGAAACGACTTCCGGGCATCAGAACTAATTCTTAACCATCGGATCTAGTGCGGGACTAATGTAACCCATCACAAATTTGATCTAGATATTTTGTGGAACTTGTCACATCTGTTTAAACTCTACGCCAGTTTATTCAGCAAGAACATTGTGAGTCGTCGATTTACTTGGATGTCGATCAAAGTTGCAATCAAATTTTCTATAGGTTTATTCATTTATCATCTAACCTCGAACCTCTAACAGTTTTATTCCTTTGTTATTCTTCTCATTTCATCCTGCCACTATATCTTTGACTTTCGTTAACAGTTTTGACAACTATCACAACTATTTTATTTAACAATATCCCCCTTTGGCATTGATGGCAAGATATTTAATCATTCTCTCCCTTTAACAGCAATGACAAAGAAAACCTCTCTGCCTAACAACTCCCCCTTTCATAATATCTCCCCTTAAGATTGTGCTTCTGTCTCTTAGTGATTTTGTAAGGGAATTACTCCCATCTTCTGTCTAAGATGCTTGAAGGCTTCCCTAGGTAGTGATTTGGTGAAAATATAAGCAATATGTTCTTTTGTGTTAATATATTCTAATCTGACAACTTTTTGAGATATCTGTTCTCTTAGATAATGATACTTGATTGGTATATGTTTCATTTTAGAATGCATGATAGGATTTTTAGACATATTTATAGCACTAGTGTTATCACAGTTGATCACTATTGGATGTTCATATTTTATGACTAGCTCTTCTAGGGTTTGTTCATCCAAATAACATGAGTGCAACATGAGGCAGCAACAATATAATCTTCTTCTGCTGTAGAGAGTGAAATGGAGGATTTTTTTTTACTTGACCGTGACACTATACAATTTCCCAGAAAGAATGCTGACCATGATACTAAATAATTTCCCAGAAAGAATGTTGCTTCACTAGTACTTTTTCAATCATCAACACTTCCTTTCCAATCTACATCAATAAACGCTTTCAAGGTAAATTATTGTCCTTTTGGATACCATAAACCATACTCCATGGTACCTTTTAGATATTTGAAAATCTTTTTAACTGTTGTTACATGTGTTTCTTTGGGAGTTGACTGGAATCTAGCCACCAATCCAACAACTTGCATCACATCTGGTCTTGTGGCTGTCACATATAGCAGAGTATCAATCATGGATCTAAACGTGGTATGATCTACTTCCAGAGATTCATCATCCTTTCTTAACTTGCAACCAGTGACCATAGGAGTACCAACAGTTTTGGAATCTTCCATTTTAAACTTTTTCAACATATCTTTGATGTACTTAGTTTGAGAGGTGAAAATTCCTTCGTTTGTTTGGTAAACTTGTAATCCCAATAAGAAATTCAATTCACCCAACATTGACATTTCAAATTCTTTCTTCATTTCAGAGGAAAAATCTACACTTGGGATTTGAATATTTCTTCCAAATATGATATATCCACATAGACAACAACAATTATCATATTTTTATCTTTGATCTTTAGGTAAAGATTACCTTCAGTGGCTCCTCTTTTAAACCCTTGTTGTTTCAAGTAACTGTCTAGTCTTGAAAACCAAGCTCTTGGAGCTTGTTTGAGACCAAAGAGTGCCTTCTTCAGTTTACACACATAATATTTTTTTTCCTGACAAGAGAAACCCTTCAGGCTGTTCAAGATATACTTGTTCTTCTAGCTTGCCATTCAGGAATGCAGACTTGACATCCATTTGATATACTTTGAAATTTTTATGGCATGACAGTGCTAAAAACATCTTGATTTCTTCAAGTTGTGCTACAGGAGCATAATTTTATTTAATTTCAATACCTTCCACTTGGGCATTCCCCTTACAAACCAATATTTCTTTGTTCCTTATTACTTGTCCATCTTGATTGAACTTGTTTTTGAAAATCCATTTGGTTACTACAATGTTCTTATCTTCAAGTCTTATGACAAGTTCCCAAGTCTCATTTTTCTCAATCTGATCTAGTTCTTCGTTCATGGCTTTGACCCATTCATCACTTTTGCTAGCTTCTGTAAAGTTCTTGGGTTCAACTATTAAGAGTAGGGCTTGTTCAACACATAGTAGTTGTCTTCTTGTTATGAGTCTAGCATTTTTATCACTAATGATATTTGACTCGGAATGATTCGTTTGTATCCTTCTAGAGGGATTTTTAGTGTCAGTTCTAGGGGATTCTTCTTCATCTTCCTGTGTATATTCCTTCTCGTTGTTTTCTTCCTCTTTATGAATGCTCTCGTCCTTTTGAAAGTATTTTATTTTCTCATCACCTGTATTTTCAATACTATCAATATTTTTCTCTTTCCTTGGTTTTATATCATCTACTTTCACATCACCACTTACTAAAATTTTATGTAACCTTTTATTGTAACACCTATATTCCCTTTTGGTGGATGAGTATCCTATAAATATTTCTTCATCAATCCTAGAGTCGAACTTTCCAAGGTCATCCTCATTTATTTTGATGTAATAGTTACTTCCAAACACTTTAAAATATTTGACTGAGGTTGGTCTTCCATACCACAATTCGTAGGGGGTATTATCCTTGTTCACACTGAGTTGTCCTCTGTCAAGTATGTATACTGTTGTGTATACAACTTCTCTCCAAAACGAATCTGACAATTTTCCTTCATTGAGCATAGATCTGCCAATTTCTTGGACTGTTCGGTTTTTCCTTTCAACAACCCCATTCTGCTGAGGATTTTTTGTGGCTGAAAATTGCCTCTTAATTACATGAACTTCACAGAACTCATTGAATTCATTTGAGGTAAATTCTCCCCCATTATTGGATTTAAGACACTTGATTTTTATACCTGAATCATTTTCATCCATTGCTTTGATGATTTTAAATTTTTCAAAGCTTCCGATTTTTCTTTGACGAATGCCACCTGAGTCATCCTTGTGTAATCATCAATGAGCAACATGAAATAGTGATCTCCTTGCAGGATTTTAGTTATGGTTGGTCCACATAGGCCTATGTGTATTATTTCCAAAGGCTATGAGGTCATATGTTCTTTTATTTTAAACATGGCTCTAGTTTGCTTCCCATGTTGACAATGTTTACACACAGAGTTTAGAGGAACTACAATTTTTGGTAGATCTCTTACAGCTTCCTTCATTCTTATTTTTGAAATATTGTCAAAACCTAAAGGCCCAACCTTCTGTGCCATAACCAACTTTCATCTACCATACTTAAGTAGCTTTGTTTTTCATTTTCAAAGATGTTACATTGCTTTTATTTCTCATAGCAATTCCAACTACCTTTCCCGATTTCTTATTCTTTATTTCACCATTTTCTGAGTCAAAGATACAAAATTTTCCTTCATCGCATGTTTGACTTAAATCAAGAATTATAGGCTTGAGGTTTTCAACTAACAAAACATTTTCTCCTTTGATCTTGTTGTTGACAATAGCTATTCCTTTTTCGATTAGTTTGGAGGACAGACTGTCTCCAAAAGTGAATTTTCCCTTATTAGATTTTAGTGTTATGGATTTGCTTGAGTCACCGGTCATATGTTTTGAACAACCACTATCCAAGTTCCATAAGTTTTGGCTTTTGGTTGCACATAAAGTAATCATGGAACTTTCATTTTCTTCATTTTCTCTCCAATACTTCTTTTGTTTGGTGTCTTGAGATTTTATTTCAATAGTATTTATTGTAGGAGTCTTCATTTTACAATATATTGCCATATGTCCATGGTTATTACACTTATAACATTATATATCATATCTTTGAAGTAGTGTAAAAATATTTTTACTTCCCTTCGTCTAATTACTTGATGACGTCCTCTTGTGTTCAGAGACCTTTCTTTCAGTTTTGCAATTTAAGGCTTTATGACCAAAATTATTACAAGAAAAATAGTGACCTAAAAATACTTGTAGATATCTATTTGATCTCTTTGGTGCTATATTATTTCTATTTATATATTGAGAAATTAATCCTGCTTTCTTGCTTCTTTCCTTTTTAACTGGAGTCTTTAGTACTTCAGCATAGCTTTCCTTACTTTCTTCTTGATTTGTGATAGGAAATATCTCTATCTTATTCTCTTTAATGAACCCGAAACAAGACCTATCACTTTATGGTATTTGGTTACTCAGAATCTCAGTTAGAATCCTTGATCTATTCTCAAACTTTGATTTGATAGATCCTTCATCAAGGTTTATCTTGAATTGCATCATTTATTCCGCGAGATTTTCAGACTCATGTATTCTTCTTTTGAGCTGTAGGTTTAGGTCCTCCTCAATTTTTTTGGAATCTAGAAGTTGAGCTTCCAATTGACTGATGATAAGGTTTGTTTGTCTCTTCTTTTTCCTACATTTCTCAATTTCTTCAAGGGCGCTAACAAGTTCATCTCTTAGGTATACTTCTCCTTCTACATCTGAGTCACTATTTGAGGCTTGAGCATCTAGTCCCATAAACAAAACTTCAGTTTATTTAGCTTCACTTCCATCTGAATCTTCACTGTCTTCCATGGTGTAAACAATTTTCTTTTTCCCATAGGGGTTTTTCTTGTTTCCTGGTTTACCCTTTTTGAATTTCTAAGTTTCCTTTTCTTCATTCTCATCTTGTTTAGTGTATGTGCATTTAGAGGAAAAATGTCAAATATTTCCACAGTTAAAATGCTTTAAAGGTAGCTTCCCATTGTATTTTCTAGTCCCTCTCTCAAGTTTATTAATGAAAAAAGATTCCTCGTCATTTGGGTTTTCTGATTGATTGTTTAAAGATACTTTAAAAGCTGCTTCTTTTATTGAAGATCCATTTTGTCCTGTTCTCATCTCATACGCAGCAAAAATTCCATGTAACTCATCCATTGTTACCTTTTTAATATCATCTTGTTCTTCTAAGGTAGATACCTTTGGGTCATATCTCATTCGTAATGTTCTTAGTACCTTGCCTAGCACTTCCTTTTCTTTTAATTTTCCTCCAAGCACTCTAATCGCATTAACAACTTCATCCACACGACGAAGGTATTCACCAATATTCTCTTATTCTTTCATTTTAAGACTTTCAAATTGACCTTTATATCTTTGAAGTTTGGATTCTTTGACATTAGAGTCTGCATATATAGTTTTTAATTTGTCCCAAGCTTGTTTGGAAGATGTGCATTGCATAAATTTCATAAATACGGAGTTTATTAAAACACTTAAGATTGAGTTTAGGGATTTGGAATTACCTTCATATTCACCTAGTTTGACCATGTCTGTAGGGTATTGGTTTCCTATTTTAAGCTCCTTTTATGTTTCTTCCCAAACCTTCCATCCCAGGGACATCACATGACACCTCATTCTTACACTCGAGTAAGCATAATTTTCTCCTATAAATATTGGAGGTTTGTTAGTGGCTAATCCTTCTTGTTAATCCATTGTGATTTTGGATGGGATCCTCATTTCAGTGGTCGAGTTGTTGTTGAAGGAACCTTGCTCTGATACCAATTTTTGGTTTATCCCATAATACTGAGAGGGGGGTGTGAATAAATATTGTTCATTTTTCTTTAAAATACACAAAAATTAACAATTAAGACACATATTTTATCGTGGAAACCTCAAAAGAGAAAACCACCAACACAAACTCATTCATAAGATGAATTTACAAAATTGTTTATCTACTACTACAGAAAGGATGCAAACACACACTAGTTTTTTCCTGCAACTACAAACATAGATGCTACAACACGCCTATGGTTTTCTTCCTGCTTCAACATGCAAGGTTGCTATGACACCTTGTTATCGAACTATGACTAGAAGGAGGCTTCAACCCCCTGCATATCTATGGCCTACCCTAGCAACAACCTACCACCCCGTTCTGATTTTCTCAGTATTTTGGAACAGTTTGTAAACTATTCACTTTGGACTCTGTCAAGTTCAACAACAGAGACTCCTAATTCTTTTCACATTCATTTATTTAAATACCGTATACCTATTTTGTCTCAATGCATCTCTCCATAGCTTCTCTCTTTCGTTTTGGGTCGTGACTGTTTACTTACAGACACAACCAATCATGATCTACCCATTTAACTAATGCATCACTTCAGCAAAGGAACCGTTTCGTTCTTCCCACAACTCAGAATTCATTTCCACAGCCCTATTTATCATTTTCTAGTGCTTATGTAATCTTCTTCATCATATACAATCTAGACAGTTGATCTTCTCTATATATTTCCTTTTTAAATCGTATTTCCACACCAATATTCTGTTTCAACGATTCCCCAATGTTGATTTTTATCAGGCTTCTCCTTGATCGTCGATCTCCAGATTACAGGATGCAGGATGTCGACTGTCCACTTTTTCCTTTCTACAAACTCCTTTCCGCACTACGGAATGTGGAAGTGGATTTTCCACTATTGATCTTCATCAGGCTTCTCCTTGATCATTGATCCCCATATTTAGGGATGCGGGATGCGAGATGTCGACTGTCTTTTTTTTCCTTTCCGCATTGCGGAATGCGGAAGTTGGTTTTCTATCGTTGATATATTTTTTATAGAAATTATCTTAGCCTTCTGATATTTTGCGGAACTAATATAACCCATCCAATATTGATTGTTGTAGAAATGACTTCCGGGCATAGGAACTAATATGAGCCTTCCGATCTTAATTGTTGTGGAAATGACTTCCAAGCATCGGAACTAATTCTTAACCATCAGATCTAGTGCAGGATTAATGTAAGCTATCCGATCTTGATCTTTTGCGGAACTTGTCACTTCACACGTGTTAAACCTCTGTGCTAGTTTATTCAGCAAGAACATTGTGAGCCGTCGATTTAGTTGGATGGTCAATAAAATTTGTGATCAAATTTGCTATAGGGTTATTCGTTTATCATCCAACCTGCAACCTATATCAGGGTTATTCCTTTGTTATTCTGCTGGTTTTAGCCTGCCACTATATCTTTGACTTTCGTTAACAGTTTTGACATCAATGACAATTATTTTACTCAACAATCTCCCCATTTGGAATTGATGGCAAGATCTTTAATCATTATCCCCGTTTGACACCAATGACAAAGAAAACCTCTCTACCTAACAACTTCCCCTATCATAATATCTCTCCCTAAGATTGTGCTTCCTTCTCTTAGTGATTTTGTAACAGAATTACTCCCATATTCTGTCTAATATGCTCAAAGGCTTCCCTAGGTAGTGGTTTGGTGAAAATATCAGCAATCTGTTCTTTTGTGTTAATGTATTCTAATCTGAAATATTTTTGAGATACCTATTCTCTTAGATAGTGATACTTGATTGGTATATGTTTCGTTTTAGAATTCATGATAGGATTTTTAGACATATTTATAGAACTAGTGTTATCACAGTTGATCACTATTGGATGTTCATATTTTACGAGTAGATCTTCTAGGGTTTGTTTCATCCAAATAACGTGAGTGCAACATGAGGCAACAACAATATATTATGTTTCTTCTGTAGAGAGTGAAATGGAGGATTGTTTTTTACTTGACCATGATACTAAACAATTTCCCAGAAAGAATGTTGCTCCACTAGTACGTTTTGGATCATCAACACTTCATGCCCAATCTTCATCAGTAAACTCTTTCAAGGTAGAGTCTTGTCCTTATGGATACCATAAACCATAATCCATGGTACCTTTTAGATATTTGAAAATTCTTTTTACTGCTGTTACATGTGTTTCTTTGGGAGTTGACTGGAATCTAGCCACCAATCCAATAGCTTGCATTACATCTGGTCTTCTAGCTATCACATATAGTAGACTGCCAATCATGGTTCTAAATATGGTATGATCTACTTCAAGATATTCATCACCCTTGCTTAACTTACAACCAGTTACCATAGGAGTACCAACATGTTTGGAATCTTCTATTTTAAACTTTTTCAACATATCTTTGATGTACTTAGTTTAAGAGATGAAAATTCTTTCGCCTTTTTGGTAGACTTGTAATCCCAAGAAGAAAGTCCATTCACCCAACATTGACATTTCAAATTCTTTCTTCATTTCATAGGAAAAATCTACACTTCGGATTTGAAGATTTCTTCCAAATATAATATCATCCACATTGAAAACAATAGTGATCATATTTTTATCTTCGATCTTTAGGTAAATATTACTTTCAGTGGCTCCTCTTTTAAATGCTTGTTGTTTCAAGTAACTGTCTAGTCTTAAAAACCAAGCTCTTGGAGCTTGTTTGAGACCATAGAGTTCCTTCTTCAGTTTACATGCATAATATTTGTTTTCTGATGAGAGAAACCCTTCATGTTGTTCAATATATACTTCTTGTTCTAGTTTTCCATTTAGGAATGCAAACTTGACATCCATTTGATATACTTTGAAATTTTTATGGCATGATAGTGATAAAAACATTCTAATTGTTTCAAGTCATCCTACAGGAGAATAAGTTTCTTCAAAGTCAATACCTTCCACTTGGGCATGCCCCTTACAAACCAATCTTTCTTTGTTCCTTATTACCTATCCATCTTGATTGAACTTTTTTTTTGAAAATCCATTTGGTTCCTACAATGTTCTTATATTCAAGTCTTGGGATAAGTTCCTAGGTATCATTTTTCTCAATCTGATCTAGTTCTTTATTCATGGATTTGACCCATTCATCACCTTTGCTAGCTTCTGTAAAGTTCTTGGGTTCAACTATTGAGAGTAGGGCTTATTCAACACCTGGTAGTTGTCTTCTTGTTATGACTCAAGCATTTTTATCACCAATGATATGTGACTCCGGATGATTCTTTTGTATTCTTCTAGAGGGAGTTTTAGTGTTAGGTCCAGGGGAGTTTTCTTCATCTTCCTGTGTATCTTCCTTCTCTTTGTTTTATTCTTCATCATGAATTCTCTCATCCTTTTGAAATTCTTTTATTTCCTCATCACTTGTATTTTCAATACTATCCAGATTTTTCTCTTTCCTTGGTTTTATATCATCTAGTTTCATATCAGCACTTTCTACAATTTTATGTAACCTTTTATTGTAACGCCTATATGCCATTTTGGTGGATGAGTATCCTAGAAATATTCCTTCATCAGTCCTGGATTCAAACTTTCCAAGGTCATCCTCATTTCTTTTGATGTAACAATTACTGCCAAACACTTTAAAATATTTGATTGGGGATGGCCTTCCATACCACAATTCATAGGGGGTCTTATCCATATTCACTCTGAGTTGTCCTCCATTAAGTATGTATATTGTTGTGGATACAACTTCTCTCCAAAAATAATTTGACATTTTTGCTTCATTGAGCATAGTTCTGGAAACTTCTTGGACTGTTATGTTTCTCCTTTCAACAATCCCATTCCACTGAGGAGTATTTGCAGCTAAAAATTGCCTCTTAATTCCATGCCCTTCACAGAACTTATTGAATTCATTTTAGGTAAATTCTCCCCCATTATCCAATCTAAACCACTTGATTTTTATACCCGACTCATTTTCAGCCATTGCTTTGAAGATTTTAAATTTTTCAAAAGATTCTAATTTTTCTTTAAGGAATGCCACCTAGGTCATCCTTGTGTAATCATCAATGAGCAACATGAAATAGCGATCTCCTTGTAGGATTTTAGTTCTGGTTGGTCCACATAGGTTTGTGTGTATTATTTCCAGAGGGTGTGAGGTCATATGTTCTTTTATTTTAAAGTTGGCTCTGGTTTTCTTCCCATGTTGACAATGTTTACAAACAAAATTTAGAGGAACTACAATTTTTGGTAGATCTCTTACAGCTTACTTCATGCTTATTTTGGCAAGATTGTCAAAACCTAAATGTCTCGACCTTATGTTCCATAACCAGCTTTCATCTACCATACTTAACTAGCTTTTCTTTTCATTTTCCAAGATGTATACATTATTTGTATTTCTCATAGCAATGCCAACTACCTTTCCTGATTTCTTGTTCTTGATTTCACATTTCTATGAGTCAAAGATACAAATGTGTCCTTGATCGCATGTTTGACTTACACTCAGAATATTATGCTTGAGGTTTTCAACTAACAAAACATTTTCTGCTTTGATCTTGTTGTTTATAACAATTGTTCCTTTGCTTATTATTTTGGAGGATAGACTGTCTCCAAAACTGACTTTTCCCTTGTTATATTTTAGTGTTATGAATTTTCTTGAGTCACCGGTCATATGTTTTGAAAAAACATTGTCCAAGTGCCATACATTTTGGCTTTTGGTTGCACATAAATAAATCATGGAACTTTCCTTTTCTTCCTTTTTTCTCCAATACTTATTTTGTTTGGTGGTCTGATATTTGATTTCAACAGTATTTCTTGTAGGAGTCTTCATTTTACAATCTCTTGCTGTATGTCGATGGTTATTACACTTATAACATTCTATATCATATTTTTGAAGTAGTGTAAAAATATTCCTATTCCCCTTCATCTTATTACTTGATAACTTCCTATTGTGTTCATATACCTTTCTTTCAATTCTGTAATTTAAGGTTTTATGACCAAAATTATTACAAGAAAAACAGTGACCTAAAAAGATCCGTAGATATCTATTTGGTCTCTTCGGTGCTATATTATTGCTATTTATATCTTGAGAAATTAAGCCCGCTTTCTTGCTTCTTTCCTTTTTAAATGGATTCTTTTAGTACTTCAACATATCTTTTCTTACTTCCTTCTTGATTTGTGATAGGAAATCTCTCTCGCTTCTTCTCTTTAACAAACCCCAAACCAGACCTATCACTTGATGGTCTTTGGCTACTCAAAATGTCATCTAGAATCCTTAAGCTATTCTCAAACTTGGATTTGATAGATTTTTCATGAAGCTTTCTCTTGAATTGCATGATTTCTTCTTCAAGCTTTTAAGACTCATGTATGCTTCTTTTGAGCTATAGGTTTAGGTCCTCCTCAACTTTTTTGGCATCTAGAAGTTGAGCTTCCAATTGATTGATGATAAGGTTTGATTTTCTATTCTTTCTCCTACGTTTCTCAAGTTCTTCAAGGGTGCTAACAAGTTCAAATCTAGGTCTACTTCTCCTTCTACATATAAGTCACTATTTGAGGCTTGAATATCTAGGCCCATAAACAAAAATTCAGTTTCTTCAGCTTCAATTCCATCTAAATATTCACTATCTTCCATGGAATTTTCTTTTTCCCATAGGTTTTTTTCTTGTTTCCTAGTTTACCCTTTTTGAAATTCAAAGTTTCCTTTTCTTCATTCTCATCTTGTTTAGTGTAGGTGCATTTAGAGGCAAAATGTCCAATCTTTCCATAGTTAAAACACTTCAAAGGTAGCTTCCGCTTGTATCTTCCAGTCCCTCTCTCAAGTTTATTAATGAAAAAAGATTCCTCATCATAGGGGTTTTCTAATTGATTGTTTAAGGAGGCTTTAAAAGCTGCTTCTTTTCTTGAAGATCCATTTTGTCCTGTTCTCATCTCATACATAGTGAAAATTCCATGTAACTCATCCATTGTTACCTTTTTAATATCATCTCGTTCTTCTAAGGTAGATACCTTTGGGTCATATCTCATTGGTAGTGTTCTTAGTACCTTGCTTACCACTTCCTTTTCTCTTAATTTTCCTCCAAGCCCTCTGGTCGCATTAACAAATTCATCCACGCGAAGAAGGCATTCACCAATATTATCTTCTTCTTTCATTTTAAGACTTTCAAATCGACCTTTATATGTTTGAAGTTTGGATTATTTGACTTTAGACTCTCCTTCGTAGATAATTTTAAATTTGTCCCAAGCTTGTTTGGCGGATGTGCATTGCATGACTTTAGTAAATACCGAGTTTGTTAAACCACTAAAGATTGTTTTTAGGGATTTAGCATTACCTTCATATTCACCTAGTTCAACTGTGTCTGTAGGGTATTGATTTGCTATTTTAATCTCCTTTTTTGTTGCTTCCCAAACCTTTTGTCCGAGGGACGTTAGATGACACCTCATTCTTACACTCTCGTAAGCATAATTTTCTCCGGTAAATAGTGGAGGTTTGTTAGTGGCCAATCCTTCTTGTTGGTCCATTGTGATTTTAGATGGGATCTTCCTTCAAGTGGTTAAGTTATTGTTGAAGGAACCTTTCTCTTATACAAATTGTTTATTTATCCCACAATACTAGGGGGGGTGAATAAGTATTGTTCGTTTTTCTTTAAAATACACAAAAATCAACAATTAGGACACAGATTTTATCATGGAAACCTCAAAAGAGAAAACCACCAACACAAACTCATTAATAAGACAGATTTACAAAATTGTTTATCTGCTACTACAGAAAGGATGCAAACAAACCTTAGTTTTTTCCTACAACTATAGATAGATATCCTAGAACACCCCTATGGTTTTCTTCCTACTTCAACAGACAAGGATGCTCCGACACCCTATTCTCTAGCTACGACTTGAAGGAGGCTTCGACCCCCTGCAGACTTGTGGCCTTCCCTAGCACCACCATACCACCCTGTTCTAATTTTCTCAGTCTTTTGGAACAGTTTATAAACTATTCACGTTGAAATTTGTCAAGCTCAACAACAGAGACTCCTAATTCTTTTCATGTTCATTTATTTAAATACTCTATACCTATTTCCTATCAACGCATCTCTCCATAGCTGTGCTCTTTTTTTTTGGGTCATGACTGTTTACTCACAGACACAACCAATCATCATTTACCTGTTCAACCAACAGATCGCTTCAGCAAAGGCACCGTTTTTGTTCTTCCCACAGCTCAAAATTCATTTTTACAGCCTTGTTTATCGTTTTCTGGTGCTTCGGTAATCTTCTATATCATAAACAATCCAGATATTTGATCTTCTCTACAGATTTCCTTTTTAAATCGTATTTCCACACCAAGATTATGTCTCAACAATTCCCCACAGTTGATTTTCATCAGGCTTATCCTTGATCATCGATCTCCATATTGCGGGATGAGGGATGTCGAATGTCCACTTTTTCCTTTCCGCACTGTGGAATGCAGAAGTCAGTTTTCCACCGTTGATATTCATTAGGATTCTCCTTGATCGTTGATCTCCACATTGCGGGATGCAGGATGTGGGATGCGAGATGTCGACTGTCTGTTTTTTGCTTTCAGCAAACTCCTTACCACACTGCGGAATGCGGAATTCAGTTTTCCACCGTTGATCTATCTTTGGCGGAACAAATCTTAGCCGTCCAATCTTTGGCAAAACTAATATAACTCGTCTGATATTTATTGTTGTGGAAATGACTTCCGGGCGTTGGAACTAATCTTAGCCATTTGATCTTGATTGTTGCGGAAACAACTTCGAGGCATCAAAACTAATTCTTTACCATCAGATCTAGTGCAGGACTTTAATGTAAGCCGTCCGATCTTGATCTTTTGTAGAACTTCTCACTTCGCATGTGTTTAACCTCTACGCTAGTTTATTCAGCAAGAACATTGTGAGCCGTCGATTTATTTGGATGATCGATCAAATTTTCTATAAGGTTATTCATTTATCATCCAACTTGCAACCTGTAAGAGAGTTATTCCTTTGTTATTCTGCTGATTTCAGCCTCCCACTATATCTTTGACTTTCATTAACATTTTTTACATCAATGACAACTATTTTACTCAACAAATACCCAATAGGTGGTTGGTACTCATTAAATATGGAAGGAGAAGTATTTAGGGTTTTGCGGCTAAGCAACTATTTATAGAGCTAGAAAGCTATGCAATGTTTTGTAAGTGTTGTTATTTTATCGGATCTCCTCTCAAAGGAGGTTTTCCTCCTTAAAGAGGCCCATGGAAATTTCTCTATCTTCTAGAATTATCAATACAAGGGTTATATCTATAGGTTTAATATCATTGTCTCTTATATTTGATTATTTGAACTTATATTAATCTTAGTATTGTATTGTTCTATTGTTTTTTTGGTTAGGTACATTACAATGTTTCTTGATTCATGATTAGGAATGGAACTGGGTTCTCTAGACATGGGGGAGGTTTTATTTATGGTGAACATATATGGACCTTAAAAAAATAGGGTTATTTTTTGGGAGGGTGTGCCTACAAATCATTATATGAAAAGAAATAATATTATTTCAGGACATGACCCAAATTTCACATTAAGTATATATGAATATGGGGATTTTCAGCAAGTGAAGAACCCCTATAGTATTTTTTTCAATAATCTAGAGGAAATGGGATGGGTATATGCAGAACTCAGTAAGATGGCTCCTATCTAACAGAACAAAAGGATTCAGGAGGATATTGTCAGAAAAATACTAGATCATTTCCTTACAATTTGATATTAGACTTGGTTCACAAAAACTCATAATAATACCCATGTTACAATTTAAGCCAAAGATTCCCTTTGTAGGGCATATGTGGTTGTTTAGGAGCATGTTCATGACCCATGAGCCTTAAAAGCATATATTTGGGCCTAAAATGCTAGTTTTTTTCCATATACCATGGCTAGGACTCAAACCCATCCATGGTACAAATTCCTTATAATGACATCAATATTGCACTCATGAGCCACAAATTCCCTATACAATCCATGGGTTGTGGTTTGGGAACCTATTTGTGGTCCATGAGCACCATAAACAGATTTTAGGCCCTAAGATTTTTTTTTTCATCCTCAAATAAGGCCAAGAACTTGCAACCCATCCTTAATGCATAAAACCCTTTAATGGAACCCATATAATACTTGCGAGCAATATGTTTCTTTTGCAGATCTTGTGTTGTGGTTTAAGATCTTAAGCATGACCCATGAGCCTTAAAAGCACATTTTTGGCCCTACAATGTTGTTGATCCTCCTCATACCGTAAACATGACCACAAGACTGATCAATGGCACACATATCTCGTAATGACACCCATATTATACTCATGGAAAATAACTTCTTTTAAAGAGCATGCGTTGTGATTTGGAATCATATGAATGACTTGTAAGCTATAAACTATATTTTTACCCTAATACACTAATGTCACTCTTCAACCAATCCATGGTGCACAAAGCCCCATAATAACATTTGATATTATAAAATTAAACAAAATATTCCCCTTTATAATTGTATATAACAATATACATATCCTATAAATTTTTATGACAATGTGCATAACCTATGAAAATTAAAAAATAATTTAATCCCCAATTCACATTTCCTACTCACTTGTTCCCTATCTAATTATTCCTTCATTTATAGCAAGTGAAATGTAAATGAGATGCACACATGTTTTATAACACATGTATGCTATCTTTAAAAAAATATACATATGCAAAACACATCTGGAAAAGTGTATATATATTTTTAAAATAATGTGTATACAATTTGTAAAACAATAAAAAAAATTACATAAGCAAGACACATCTCAAAATGCGTATATATATTCTTAAACTAATGTGTATACATTTTGTTGAGGATATCAGCTTAAGGAATGATATATTTGTATGGTGCGTTGGACAATGTGACTAACCAAAAAAAAAGGTGATTAGTCATTACAATAATGTTCAGATTTTGTAAATAAAGTACATTGAGTATTTGTATAATAGAATTTAGAAGTGAATAGTTATTAGAGATCAAGTGGTATATAAACTCCTTTTCCATATTAATAAAAACTCACCACTTGTATCAACTGATTATTATCTTTCTTTGTTTTCATCTGCATGGCCGCGTACGGACCAGTACTGCAAGATTAGGGAAACATAATGTCTCTTTGAAAATTGAGTGGATTCATGAAGTACATAAAGTCTAAGATGAAAGGAAAATTCGGTGATCATACCCATAAACAAATATATATCAAACCAGCAAACTGAAGACCTTGAATTTCCTCATTTCAGACAAGTATATATCTATCCAAGCTTTTGTATAAGCCAATGTTTTGGTTTATCATCCGCAGTGACCAGCAACTACCTCATGAATCAACTAGTAAGTGAAGGCACTTGTATTCAAGAATCAACTTGGCATAGAGAAGATAATAATAGAAGGCAACCACTTCTTGCACAATAATACTAATAATACCCATGACCTGCAGCTTTCGGTTTGTTATGAGGTAGAGCAGGATCTTGTTCTTCCATGGCACACAGGATACTGTCAGATGGACTGAGATGAATTTTTGCAGCCTCATTCCTTTTCAATTTTGGAGCCATGAGAAAAAGACAGCATCCAACAGGCTCCTCCTTGTTGTCCTTTTTCACAAAGATCTCATCACCATCTTTCTGCTTCTCTATATATGTGGCTTCTTCCTTGGATGGGATATTGTTGAGGTCTTGACAGAGGGACTGCTGTTCTTGGGCATCAATATTATTAGGTTTAATGGACAATAATTTGTCCACAAATGAAGGCATGGGTTGGATGGAATTCCCCATCAAATCTCTGTAACACACACCCCTTCTTGAAGGGCTGAATCTGTTCATTCTTTCAAGGTCGAGTCCATCGAGAATCATGCACCCAAGGTTGAGAATGCCCTGTGGACGACCAGAAGGACGGCGGATCTGCACTGCAGAGAAGCTCATTCCAGTGAATTCCTTGCTTCCGTAGCCCTTGAGGAAATTGGAAATTAAAACCCTCACAGAGCCCACAAGCGTATCTCTGAGATAACCCACGCAGTATATCTCCACCATCAGAGCAGACGTTTCACTGTGGAGAAATCTTTCTTGGACTCTGAATATGAGTTTGTCGTTCCAAGTAGGGTTTGCACCACCTATTCTGTCAATCTGTGTCGTCAGTTTATCCCCAAAATTGATCCATGCAACCCCATAGGTCTGCATCCTGCCAAAGAGATTTATCTCTTTCAGATCTTGAGCTGAGATAATGTTAAGTTCGAGCTGTGTGCAAGCTTCCCCCAGATGTATATTGACTCGATTTCACTGTAAAAAGAAATGCAATATTCAGGGATCACCTAGTCCTGGTTAAACTTACAGGCTGAAAAGCGCCATTAATGAAATTCTATGCAATCTCAACATTATATATATGAAGTAGAAGATTGCGAGTATAGATATAGAATTTAACAGTAATGATAATGAGACATTGTTTCAAGCTGTAAGTTCCAGCTGCGTCCAAGCTTTCCCCTGATGTATATCGACTCGATTTCCCTGTAAAACGAAATGCAATATTTAGGGATTACCCATTCCTGATTAAATTTACAGCTAGAAAAGCGTTATTATTATTATCTATATATAAAGATTAAATCCTATGCAATCTCAACATTATATATATAGATCTGAATATTGCAAATATACATAGAGATTTTAACAGGAATGCTATTGAGAGATTGTTTCCAGCTAATACCACTTTCGAGCTGTGTGCAAGCTTCATCATGATGTATAACAACTCGATTTCAATATAAAAAGAATTGCAATATTTCAATAGGATAATAAATATAATATTATCTGGGTAACATGAATTTAGGCTGGTGAAACTCTACATTTCACTCTAAATGAGCTGTGCAATCCATGGATTTAGGGTGATTTTTAATTTACATCCTATTTTTAAGTGTGATTACACTATGAGCTGTAGCTTATAATTTTAGGAGTTAGTGCGTATTTTGTTTATATTTTATTTTAATTTTTTAATAAAATTTAAAATTTTAATTAAATCATCATTATAAATTATGTTAAATAAGTTTATAGGAGTTATTGCCTATTTTCTTTATAATTTATTTTAATTTTTTAATAAAATTTAAAATTTTAATTAAATTGTTGTTATAAATCTTATTGAATAAGTTTATAATATACAATGCTAACTATAAGTTAATATAATAATTTATTTATTTTGAAATTAAGGTTTTATTTAAAGGAATAAGGCTTGGCAAGAAGTATAATACTCCATCTTATAACCACTCAAGTTAAATTCAATTAGAAAGAATGCTTAAATTATTATTTATATTAATAATATATTTAGGCTTTTACATGAAAAAACTGTCAATGAGGAATTGGAAAATGCACTCTTTAAAAAACACATACATGCTATTTAAAATGTGCATGATATATTCATTTTAAAACAACTTGAATGCATTTTGAACCACTAAATCATCCACCACAAAATATGACAAATGAACATTCAAAAGAATGTGTACACGCTTTGGAAACATGTGCACACTAATAATGCATGTCTTGCATTATTTTATATTAGCTTCATGGTTCCAAGTTCTTCACTAAATTAGACCTTTAGTCAAGCTACCACGAAATCAAGATGAAGTAGGTGGATAGTTCAAAGATATCCTTCCACACAAATGATGGAGATTGTGATTTTTTAGTTATACATTTTGGTATTTGTAATTTCCCCTATGATTTTAGAGCCTCACTAACAAGCTTTTTCATCCCTCCCTATGCAATCTTGTGTTGCCATTATGTGATGACATCTTGATTTATAGAAAAACATAGGAATCACATGTGGAGCATGTGGATAAAACCCTCCAAATTCTCATGAACAAGTAGTTGTTGCTTAAATGCTCAACGACTAGTTTCGGTGCTTCTAAAATTGAATATTTGGGCCACATCATTGGTTAGGATAGGGTGTGGGTGGATCCAAAAAAATCCTAGGACTCTGAAAATATTATGTGGATTCTTAGGCATTATAAGTTAGTACATGATATTTGTGAATAATTATTGGGAAATTTCAACCCCATTAACCACCCTACTAAAAAATAAATTAGAAGGCCTTTGTATGGAATGATGCAATTGAGCACGCCATTTTAACTTTAAAGGAAACCATATGTACTACACCTGTCTTAGAAATTCCCAATTTGAATAATAATTTTGACTTGGGATGTGGTTCCTTAAGTAGAGATCATGGAGTAGTGTTGATGCAATAACAATATCCATTGCTATTCACTAGTACTTAGCACTATGATCAAAATTTCGGAAAACTCACCTATGATAAAGAAATGATGGTCATCCTTCATGTAGTTAATACTTAGCACCCATATATTTTTGAGAAAGGATTCTAAATAAAAATGAACAATCATAGGATAAATTATTTTTGGAATAAAGGTTTTTGTCACCAAAGGAGCACAAGAAGGAAAAAGAGAATGCGATGGTTGATTCCTTCTAAGGAAATGTGAAAGGGAAGTATTTATCTGTTCCTTATCCTTACGAGTATCATATTAACTTACAATGGCACAATAAAAATGGTTTGCTAATGACATAGTGGCTCTAGTCATCGAAAAAAATTGAGGATCGTAACCCCACTAAGGGATATACTCGGCAGTAGGATACTTTGCGGTATAGAGGGAATTTTTTTCTAGTATAGAATTCTACTTTAAAACAAATGGTTTTAGAGAACTTTCATTCATCCTAAGTAGTGGGCCACCTTAGCTTTCAAAAATATCTCTTAGTATTTGGAAGCAATGAAAAAGAAAATCCATATATCTTTAGTTAAGCATGATTTTTGTCAAAATAAAAAGGGTGAGATAGAGAAGAGTCCCAAGGAATTGCAACCACTATCAATACCAACCATCATCTGGACTAATATTTACATTATTTTATAGTGGGCCTCCTAAAAACAAAATACATTAATAATAAATAAAATAATAAATAAATACATTAATAATGATGATGATGATAATAATAATGATAATAATTTACTTAAAAGACATATCGCTTCAATGAAGAAGTGTTAAAAGGCCTATATAATGACCCAACATAGTTTATAAATAATGATCTTATATTTATCATTTATCAAATATGTGGGTTATTCAGAAATTGTGGGTTTATTCACAATTGTTTTGAGAATATCCATATTATGGATATTATATTGATATCTTAGCAATTATTTACACTTTGTGTAATTTGGCTTTTATCCATTATCCTAGGGCTTCCCTTGTTAAATTATTGAACCATTGATCTACAGGAAAATGAGAGCAATTGAGAGGTGGAATTTTGCAGTGGAATATCAAGAACAATGTACGCTGAACAAGACAAATTTGAGACAAATCTGATAAGAATTGATCAGTAAATTACAACATTAATCTTCATTAATTTAGCAATAATAAAACAATGTTACAATAAGGAGAATTCAAATCATGTGGATAGGATTCAAATCTACCTACTCAAGCTGGATGAAAAGATAACTAGGAGTGTCTAAATCACTGCATGGGAGCCACTATTCTAACTCCTGGTGTCTAAATCAGTCTAGCAATCAATTAAACTAGTTAAAACAATTAAACTAATGAGGTAGGCAGAAAAAGGTGCCACATCCCCATGCAACCATGTAAAACTGGCACTAGACTAATTGAGAGTGATCTAACTACATGTAATTGAAGGTTGACTCAGCATAACTGAATACTTACCACAACCAATTGATGGAGGTAGCTAGTGGCACTCAGAGTGGCTCCTATATTGTAGGGATTGGTCTCATAGGCACATAAACTTATGCATGAATATGTAGTAACTGGTAGTGAACCTCTATATCTGTTCCCCACACTCTAGTATAGTAATAATGTCTCCATAAGCTATACAAGATGATCAAATAGCCTATATATGGGCAAGGGAAGGTTATATAATCCTAACACCATCGCGCTCCCCCCCCCCCCCCCCCCCNTGGGGGAAACCTCATGGGAAAAAACACCCATCAAAATAAGCAGGAAACATGAAAACAAGCTATACTTAAGAGAAAACTTTCCTCTTTGGGTAATAACTTGTAAAAAAATTGTTGTAATTTGTAGCACTATGCAGCAGTAATGTAGTATTTTGGTTCTTCTGTGCAGCAACATCCTAATACCGTGCATGTGAACCTCTCAATGTTCTTACGATTTGATGAGTGCTCTTTGTGTTTCTTCTTTCTGGAGGAGGAATGGAATGATCAATTTTATTCTTATGTGGGCCAAATGGTTGATCATTCGCTATCATCGGGTAGCACTTTCCTGGAATTTTGTTGCACCACTCTGTAGAGAGCAGAGCTATGTGAGAGAGTGCACCATGCTCATTCTGATACTGGGATCGTTTTCTCCTTCTGTCTTTTGGATTCCCAGCACAATCCCTAGCTGGTTCAATGATATTTTGGGACCATTTAGTCTTAGGCCACTGATTTAGGATGGGATATGGATCTATAATATAGATTCTCATGAGGTACAGCCTCAATATCAAGATCATGTTGATCTTGTTCCTCTTCATATGAATCTGAAACATGTGACAAAATATCATCATCAAAAGGAAATGGAAGAGTGTTTATACCTCCTTGTGCTTTAGATTGTGGTAAATCAAGCAACTGATCTTCTTCAAACTTAACACTTCACTCTATGTAATATTTCCTAGTTGCAAGTTCAATCAACTTATATGCTTTTGCATCCTTAGCATATCCTAACAGTATGCATTTACTGCTCTAGGCTTGGAAGGCCTTTGTCTTATCCATGGGTATTTTGGCCCAAGCTTTGGAACCAAAAACTCTCAAGTGAGAGACATTAGGCTTATTCCCATGCAGTTCTTCGAAAGGAGTGGCCCCAACCACTGATTTGTGAGACACTCTATTTTGTATATATGAAGCACAGTTTATAGATTTATCCTGAAGAGAAGGGGGAATATTCTTGGCTTGGAGAAGTCAGGTTTCCATCTCCTTCAATAATCTATTTTTTCTCTTAGCCACACCATTCTATTGTGGTGTGTATGGAACTTAGTGTTCCATTTCGAATCCCCTATGATTCACAATAATGATGAAAATATCTTTTAATGTATTCACTTCCTTTATCCAATCTAATGGACTCGATCTTTTTCCTAAAACTATCCTCAATCAAAGCTTTAAAAACTTTAAAAATTTAGAATACTTTTGATTTATGTTTCATGAAATATACCCAATAGAACCTTGAACAATCATCAATAATAGTAAGGAAATACCTGGAACCATTGTTTGATGTTGTAGGAATAGGTTCTGAAACATGGCTGTGTATCAGATCAAGTATAGAGGAATCTCTATTTCCTTCCCAACTTCATACATATTCTTTGGATGCTTACCTACCAAGCAACCAGAACATACTCCATCTAATGTTTGGATGAGAGGCAAGCCTTCAAACATTTTGTCATTATGGAGTTGCTGGAGATATTTGAAAGTGATATGCCCAAATATCTCATGCCACAGCTTGACGGTGTTGTTGGCATGGGTCAATAAATTTTTTGGATGTGAAGCAAGAAGGAAATGAGAGAACTCATATGCCTTTGAGGCATGGTTAGCAAACCATTTTGATATGATATTTCCAGTATATTTTTCTGTGATTTCAACTGAGTCAAACTCGAATGTAATTCTCTTGGGAGATCCTGTATGAGTCATCTCATAAATAGACAACATATTTGTTGCAAGAGAGGGAACATAGAGAACATTCTTGAACTCACCATGATGGATTTTAATAGAACCTCTCCCAGCAGCTAGGATTTGGGAGCCATCTTCCATCTGAATGCTACGTCCTCATGATAGAGTGAAAGTGGAGAAGGATTCCCTAGAGGAAACCATGTGATTAGATGCTCCAGAATCAATCAAGTAAGCATGGCATGTATCATGATCTTCTGTCAGTTGTCCAACATTAGAATTTTTTTCTCCTTATGGGAGGGAAATATTGTTCAGTTCAAGGAGTGTTGACAACTGGTCGATTATCTTCTTCATGCACTAGCTCTCTGGATGAAATCCTCTCATACAGTATGGACATCTAGTCTTCTCGAATTTATTCTTTTATTGGAACCTGAGGCTTAATTAGAAGATCTTTGATTCTCTTTTGGATTTGAATCAGTGGCTTTGGGATCCTTCCCTTTGTTATTTCCTTTGTCTTTTGCATTGTTTGAGTCTGACATTAAGAGTGCTTGATTCTTGGAGGTTTGAATCACTCCCATTTGAACCAATTTATCTTGCTCTTGTACTAAGGACTCAACAAAAGCATCTAGAGAAGGCATCTTCCAATTAGGGATGGAAACTCTTCCAGAATGGAATGTAGAGACAAAGACTGAGTACTCAGAGATAAGCTTTCTTAGTACAGACAACACAAGATTCTCATCTTTCCTCTCCAATCCACATTGTTTGCATTGCAGTACTAGTGACTTGTATTTTGTAAATAATTGTTGAATATATTTGAAATTGTTGGGTTGTAAAGCAATGAGATCATTCTCCAATATGTTCCCTCTAAGCTTATCGTGTTTTCCAAACAAACATTCAATATTTTCCCAAGCTTTATTCAGAGTCCTAAGTCCCTTAAGATGGAACAAAAGATCCCAAGAGATATGAGTACACAGGAAGCCAAAGGCCTTATCAAGGAGATTCACAAATTTGTTCTTCTCAACATGTTGTTGAGGCTCAGTTTCTCTACCCATAGTCATCCTATACAAGTCAATCTTGCACAAGGCTACCTGCATATATGCCCTCCGATCAGAATAGTTGAAGGGTGTAAGGATTCGGGGTATGAGAGCTGAAGAATTCATCTTTATGTATGATGAAACAATCAATTCCTAAAGAAGATATGTAGGTACCTAGAAATTACACTGGAAAACCAAAATCAATTAGCAATCATGTCAGTTTCAAGCCTTTCCACCTCGACATGTACACTTTCTCAAATTTTGTCACACCTGGATAGAGTTCTTTGAACAAAATTCGGAGGGAGCAAGACTATCATTCTAGGATATATGTGGAAACTTGGCTGTTGCTGGTGTACAATGGAGATCGAGCAATACTTGTTGCTAGCATGAACAAGGCTCTGATACCATGTTAAATTATTGAACCATTGATTTATAGGAAAATGAGAGCAATTGAGAGGTGTAATTGTGCAGTGGAATATCAAGAACAATGTACACTAAAGAAGACAAATTTGAGACAGATCCGATAACAATTGATCAGTAAATTACAACATTAATCTTCATTAATTCAGTAGTAATACAACAGTGTTACAATAAGGAGAATTTGAATCATGTGGATAGGATTCGAATCTACCAACTCAAGCTGACTGAAAATCTAACTAGGAGTTTCTAAATCACCGCATGGGAGCCCCTAGTCTAACTCCTGATGTCTAAATAAGTCTGACAATCAGTTAAACTAGTTAAACCAGTTAAACTGATGAGGTAGGTGGAAAAGGGTGCCACTTCCCCATGCATCCATGAAAAACTGGCACTAGACTAACTGAGGGTGATCTAACCAAATGTAACTTAAGGTTGACTTAACACAATTGACTACCTACCACAACCAACAGATGGAGTTTGTTAGTCAGTGGTACTCAGAGTGGCTCCTATATTGTAGGGATTAGTCTCAGAGGCACATAAACTCATGCATGAACATGCAGTAAGTGGTGACCCTCTATATGTGTTCCCCGCACTCTAGTATAGTAATAATGTCTCCCTGAGCTAGAAAAGATGATCAAATAGACTATATATGGATAAGGGAGGATTATATAATCTTCGCATCCCTAAAATTGTGGTCTTTAACCAAAACACTAGGTAAAGAAGAAGAAGAAGTAAATTAAAAAGAATAAAAATAAAAATAAAACAATACGTGGTTTTAAAAGGAAAACCGCGCATGGTTTTTTATAAAAGAATAAGAAATAAATAAATTACTCGTGGGAGAAACAAAAAAGAAAAAAATATAAAAAAACACATTGTTTTATAAAGCCACATGTGATTTTATAAAAGAATCAAGAAAGTATATTGTTTTAATCTTATTCAGCCATTATAATTGTTATTACTATTATAATATGTATTTTTAATTATCTCTGAAACTTTTACATTAGCAATGAAGTCAATTAGGGAAGAATTGAGTATAAAGTTTTATGAGCAAATGAGAAAGATGGATGAAATACTTGATCGTATGGAACAAATAGTTGTAAAGCTGCTCACAAATATATTGACGATGCCTTCAATAAAAGAAGCCACTAAAGCATACCAAAGGCCTCCCAAAACAAAGACTTAGAAACTAAATCTAAATCTGAATTTCAAATCCCAGAAGAAAAACTAGATAATGAAAATGATGAAAAAGAGGAAGATTCGGAAAACCATTATGTCAACCAAGATGAGATTAATGCTATCGATAAATATAATAAGCAAGACAATGATGCATAATATAATAGTGATGACAAAAATAACAAGATATATTTGATAGAAAAATGAAGACGATCTTGGCCAAGATTATGACGAGACTCAAGCGAGTGTTGTTGACAAAAATGATGGTCATTGCAACAACAAGGGATGGATCCCACTGTGTGAGAAATATATCAAGTCTAAGAATTCAAATATTTTAGATTCAAACTTTACCTTGACTATCCTCTCACCTCAAAATAACATCAATGGGAACAACTATAAGATTAATTAAACACGACATAAGATTGGTTTTTTTCTAGGTATTATAAGTACAAAGACCCACTTCAAAGCACCTAGCACAAAATATGTTAGGAATGACATCAAGAAAATAGTTACTATTGTCAAGCATGTTAAGAATTTTCAGTTGACAACAAAAATAGTTAAAAGCTACAACCATGCAAGTGACAAATGTGTAAACGAAACTTCACCAACTACATACTTAATGTGGATTCCAAAATAAAAGAAACAAAATGAAGTAGTGTTCGTAATCAAAATTGCATGTCTCAATTCATCACTCAAGAACAAAGCCAAAATAAAAGAGAATATCAACACACTCAGCTTTTAGGATAGCGGCTTCCGTTTATGGAAGGGAAACTTACAAACATAAAATAATAAATAAATACATTAATAATAATAACAATAATTTACTTTAAATCCATACCCCTTCAATAAAGAGGTGTTAAAAGGCCTATATAATGGCCAAGCATAGTTTGTACAATCATCATCTTATATTTATCACTTACGAAATTTGTGGGTTATATAGAAATTATGGGTTTATTTATAATTGTTTTAAGAATATCCATATATGTATATTATACTTTCTTTCATATATTACTACACGTATTTACATTTTCCATAGTTGTCCAATTTTTCACAAAGTATATTTTAAAGTTCATGTCGTGGCCAATTTGATTGTGTTAGATTGTGATCCCACATTCACTAGTAAATTTTGGAATGCACTTTTAAAATTACATAGAACACAGTTGAAGAAGAACACAACTTATTATCCCCAAATTCATGGTTAAACATAAGTGGTCAATAAGTACTTGGAATCCTATTTGCAATGCTTTTCCTCAAAATGAAAACACTAGT
This sequence comes from Pseudotsuga menziesii, assembly GCA_001517045.1. NCBI lineage: Eukaryota > Viridiplantae > Streptophyta > Pinopsida > Pinales > Pinaceae > Pseudotsuga > Pseudotsuga menziesii. The sequence goes on from LPNX010968698.1 coordinate 540,762, forward strand.
GGGTTCAATGGATACCCCTCTCTAAATGGTGATATAATACTACTTATCATGGTGCTACCAAAATTTCACCATATGAATTTTTCTATGGCCGAACCACGCCCCCCCCCAACCCCTCTACAACTTGATATTTACTAGGTGTTGTCGTAGTTTTGATCGGCTGAGTTTCAAATCCCTTGTTCGTTAGAAAAACCTAAGATATTGCACTGACAGAGGAGAACTTCATCGGAAACATTTGCAATGGAGATGAAGTCTCACCCGATATATCTTGTGGGAAATTCCAAAACCAGGTCTCTGCAGTTAATTTCTCTAGCATATCATCTTCAAACCACTCGACCAAAACTGAGAAATAGTATTTTCTATTATACATTCATTCACAAAGATAACCTATTAATTCGTCAACATATATAACATAATATAACATAAATCATTAACACATATTCAACTCATTAGATATGCGACACACACACACACACACACAAGTTAATTCACAACATATTCTACATGACATATTAAGATCGGCTCATTCATGACACATATACATTCGACATAAACAAAAACATTAAAGAAACATAGAGAAAAGATATAACGTGGAAACCCATCTAGAAAAATCCACAAAGGAGCTCTTCATATGGCATGCAAATTGATTTAGCACCTTTGGTCTATGCACTCAGATGCAAACTCTTCTTTAGATATTCATTACAATTCATACATTCTTCTCTCATCTCATGCTCTCTGGTTTTGTTATATTTCTCTTCTCGTGTCTTTGAATGGCCGATTCGAAGACAGCTTGGATCGATGCTTTTATGCTTTACAACTTTTGCTTTCTTTCTTCGTCATTTGAGCCCCCTTCAGGATTGGGGATCATCCCTTTATGAGTTTTTTTACTTCTTTATTTAACCATCGATTGACTCTCAACTATCAACCGACATGATGTATTTATAATTTAACCCATCTAAGTATATCTAAACATAGGCACTATCATTCCAATTTATAATCATGATTTATTACTAAAAACAAGTTTTTATTCTAACCAATTCATTACCAAAAATAAGTCAAACTCCACTTTTTGAATTGCTTTATTCCTCTTTTGTCACGGTTCCTTTTGTCATGAATTTTACTCGTACTACTACCAAAATCTTCATCTTTCTGAGAAAAAATATGTCTAACTTTTCCTAGGTCCAACATGCCCCAAAAACTCACCCATGGCTTGTCCTGAGCCACATCAATATGAAATCTCTGTCGATGCAACCTTGTTCTTAAAATCTTGAAATGTTTTCACAACTTGTTTCGTTTCCTGTCGCACTTCTTCTTGTATTTTTTCAGTTTTTCCACATGTTCAGAATTGTTGTGTTTCGAGGTTTTTAGTCTTGTCGACCACAAGGCTTGTTGCACCTTTTCATGCACAGATTGAATAATACTTGTTACATTTTTTGATTCTACCTACAACTCTGCGACTTGGTCAGTTCTTTTATGTTCTTTTGTTCACAATTGTTAGTACTTAAAGATGCACCTGATTGCAAAGGAGCATGTTTAAGACATCTTGAATCAGAAATATTGTTTGTTTGGGGTTTATATATTTGTAGATTGTGCAAGGAGGTCAAAGAATATGCAGATAGAGAAATTGTAGACAATTATCAACTTTGTCAATAACAATGGATGACCAGACCTAAAGAAGAATCATATCAGAATGACAGAGGTTCAAAGAAAATTGTTAATATGCAAAGCAAACAACTCATTCTCACATTAACATAAAGACACACATTCAGAAAAATATTCCAAAGATGGAGTCTGAGATATTAAATCTAAGTATAGGAATTCATAGGGAAAACATTGATATAAATGAATCTACAATACAGATCATCCTAAACAAGAATTTAAAATATCGAGACTATAATGGTAACTAGAACCTAGCACAAACTAATAGAAAATCTAGTTTAAATTACAAGCCTCCAACATAAATTATAGGGCATGGTCACAGAATTTTTTAGGTACAACTCGCAAGATCTCGACCCTTCACAAGACTCCACACTAACCTCCTAGGCCGGAACCTCCTCCCTCAACAATTTTTCATCAACTAATATATAGAGTTTGCAGAAAAACTAACTAATGCAAAATTTTAGGAAACTAATTGACAACCATACTAAAATTATTGCATGAAATCTTGGATTGCTCGTATCAAATCCTTCAAATTTGGATCTACTTGTTGAAGATACTGAATCGATGCTTCAATTATCGAACTTAAATCATGGGAGTAGCTTCCAGGTGCTCTGTTTTCTTATACTCTCTTGTACAAAGCATTTGATACTTGATAACGCTTAACATTTTTCATTGAAACTTTAATTCAACGATTTGGGATTTTGAGATCTACATTCTAGATGATAGCCAAAATTAGAGTAAAACTAGAGTCTCCTTCTATTTTTTTCGGTGAGCCAGTGATAACTCGGCGTCTTTTCATCAATATATCCTTTCTATTGATATTTGGTGCAATCGATCTGACAGCTGGTAACCTCTTTTTTGTTTTATCTGATAGAAAACTTCCCTTCAACAATTTCTAGTTGTAGCTTGACCCCTGTTTAACATAATTTGGCTAACAATTTACACACCTGCGGGATTAGAGTTCTTCAACTTTGCCAGCGCATTTTAATTTGATGAACTTGTAGTTGTGAGCTCGGTCTCTCCATGTGGTCATTGCCTCGATGCCTGAACTCTTCATGTGATATTTGGATGCTAAGAAATAGAGAAAGTTGTTACAAACCTCTTTATTTAAAGAAACTACTTTAAACTCCTTAAATTGCTTGTTCAAAATTTATTCACAGTAAACCATCAGCTCGGATCTCCCTTAGCCTTGAAAAACTCGATCTTAACACTAGTATACTCTGACTCAAGCATAATACATTGAGTAGTTAAACACTTTTCCATATGCAAATTCATCTTCGACTATTGTCTTCCACGTTTTTAACAAGAATCCTTCCTCTAGCACTTAAATGAGCCTTAACACATGTCATAATATTTAGTAGTAAACATTTAATTGTTGGCATTATATCCCGAAGTTTTGATGACCTGCAAAGAAATGTACCAAGTTTTTGATGATGCTGATGACTCCTTTCCAGTTTGTAAAATATGTTCTTAGCGACCTAAACATTTGCACATCGTTTGATATTTTGTTGACATTCACATAATGCTTTGGATGTTGGCGTATTAAACCCTGTCAAAACTGCAACACATTGGTATAACCATATTCATGTGGAAAGATATGCTTTTAAGCTTATATTGATTGGTGTTTCCTTGATCTCTCCACACGTAGAGCACTTCAAGCCTCCTCGTGGACTCTCTTGAGACTTGTGGGAGATATTTGATGATGTGGTAAGAGTTTAAATTCATACTTAACGTACAAATATAGATTTATATAATATCAACCAAAACCTTTTGAAATAAGTTTGGGTTTGGATACAAAGCCCCTTTTTTTCATGGTTTTGGAATAAGAGTCGTAAAGCAGAGCTTGAAATGGATTTCAAATATTTGGCTAACTAAATGAAATACCATGGCATTTCAACTGCAAAGAAGAGAATATGGGAAAATATTTATATTTCAAATTTATCAGGACAAGGACTTAAGGAGATGAGAACTTATCAAGATTGACTCAAAACTCAGTGCTTTGGTGAAAATATGTTGGGTTATGAGCTTTCGACAGCGAGAATCAAGGTTCCTCTCTACATACATGTCACCAGAAACTGAAAATTTTGATGGGGGATTCTGGTGACAACAATTGGCTCTATTTGGGGATGGCCTACTCCCTGTGAGCTGCCAAGAACAAGCAGACCCTATGCCTTATTTATGTTAATCATCTCTGATATCTACACCTTTTCCTGTATCATTGCTCCATTGGGATGGATTCATTCATATCTCAAACTTATGCAAATTATTCAAAACTTGAAAAAACACTTCTTACTAAATGCTAAAATTCAAATAACTCTACAAACTGAAAACAATCCTTAAACAAAAATCTAATCTCACTATACAAACTGAAGCAAATGCTCAATAGATGAGCTTATTTATCCACATTACTACTCTAATATTGCAGACATCAAGTTGATCATGTGTAATCCTACTTCCAATGAAGCCAGGTTAAAAAATGACTTAGCAATTGAAGTCCTGGAATATACTTCTGTAAAATAAATATTGAAGAACTTATAGGCAACTCATGATGAATCTGAAACCCATATTTATAGCTGAACAAAAATGAATGACCTGAGCTGGTAAAACCCTCTAGATAAGAAGCTACTAGATCATGAAAATCACCAGAAAGCATGTTTTGATTAAATATCTACATTTCTTGTTCAAGATAAGTGAACTTCCTCTAGATAAGCTTTGACCTCACTGTTTCCATAAAAGCATTTTTTTCACAATCATCTGACAACCACTTTTTACTTTCCAAGATATGCTTATTTAATTCTCTATTCAAAGTATCGCACATATCTTCATACTGACCAATAGACATGTTAATCTCATTAGAAAAATTTTGGGAATTTTTCTGAGTTTAACATAATATCATATTGTGACTCGAGTGTTTTAAGAAACTTCTTCAAAAAGGATGTCTATCTTCTTCGCTAGAGATATTATAAGAGTCTAAATAAGAAGATAAATCGTGATTCCACTCATCATCATCAGAACACATCCATTCTTTGAAATTTTTAAGAAAAGCAGGGTCTGCCACAAAATCTGCTATCTCGATTAATGAAGTAACTGGATTAGCAGTTGAACTCATCATTATGGAGCCAATTGATTCACCCATAAATATTAGATTGTATATTCTTTAACCATGGAGTTTGTTGGGTGAAGGATTCCATTCATTTTTATATGCCTATTACTTGTTAACCTTCACGCAATAAATCCCTTCATTGTTTTTCTCTCTGAGGAAGATATCTTTGCTCCTTCAATCCCCAGTATGGTCGCCAAAAAATGTTAGTACTTAAAAATGCACCCGACTGCAAAGGAGCATTTTTAAGACATCTTGAATCAGAAATATTGCTTGTTTGGGTTTTATATATTTGTATATTGTGCGAGGAAGTCAAAGAATATGCAGATAGAGAAATTGTAGACAATTATCGGCTTTGTCAATAGCAATGGATGACTAGACCTAAAGAAGAATCATATCGGAATGACAAAGGTTCAAATAAAATTGTTAATATGTGGAGAAAATAGCTCATTCTCACATTAACATAAAGACACACGTTCAAAAAAACATTCCAAAGATGGAGTCTGAGATATTAAATCTAAGTATAGGCATTCATAGGGAAAACATCGATATAAATGAATCTACAATACAGATCAGTGTAAACAACACTGAGAAATATTCAGAGTATAATGATAACTAGAACCTAGAAAAAACTAATAGAAAATACAGTTTAAATTACAGGCCTCCAACAGAAATTACAAAGCATGGTCACAGACTTTTTCAGGTATAGCTCGCAAGCTCTCGACCCTTCACAATACTCCGCACAGCTTCTCAGGATGGAACCTTTTCCCTCTACATTATTCATCAAATAATATATAGAGTTTACAGAACAACTAACTACTGCAAACTTTCAGGAAACTAATTGACAACCATACTAAAATTATTGCATGAAATATCAGATTGCTCGTATCAAATCCTTCAAATCTGGACCTGCTTGTTGAAGATACTGAATCGATGCTTCAATTCTGGAACTTAAAACATGGGAGTAGCTACCATGTGCTCTGCTTTCTTATACTCTCTTGTAGAAATGATTTGATACTTGATAACCCTTCACATTTTTCATTCAAAATTTAATTCAACGATATGGTATTTTGAGATCTACATTCTGGGGGATAGCCAAAATTAGCATAAAACTAGAGTCTCCTTCTAGTTTTTTCAGTGAGTCGGTGATAACCCATCGCTTTTTCATCACTGCATCCTTTCTATTGTGATTTGGTGTAATCGATCTGACAGCTGGTAACCTATTTTTTGTCTTATCTGATAGAAAACTTCCCTTCAACAATTTTTGGTTGTAGCTTGACCCCTGTTTAACATAATTTGGCTAACAATTTAGACACGTGTGGGCTTTGAGTTCTTCAATTTTTCTAGCGCATTGGTGGTAGCTTGACCCCTGTTTAACATAATTTGGTTAACAATTTAGACACGTGTGGGCTTTGAGTTCTTCAATTTTTCTAGCACATTTTAATTTGGTGACCCTGTAGTTGTAAGGTCAGACTCTCCATGTGGTCGTTGCCTCGATTCCTGAACTCTTCTTGTGATGTTTGGATGCTAAGAAATAGAGAAAGTTGTTACAAAACTCTTTATTTAAAGAAACTGCTTTAAATTCCTTGAATTGCTTGTTCAAAATTTATTGACAACAAACCATCAGCTCGAATCTCCCTTCCTTCAAAAACTCGATCTTAACACCTATATACTCTGACTCGGGCATAATACATTGAACAGTTAAATATGTTTCCATATGCAAATTCATCTTTCACTATTGTCTTCCACGTTTTAAACAAGAATCCTTCCTCTAGCACTTAAATGAGCCTTGACACATGTCATAATATTTAGTGGTAAACATTTAATTGTTGACATTATATCCTTAAATTTTGATGACTTGTAAAGAAATGTACCAAGATTTTGATGATGTTGATGACTCCTTGCCAGGTTGTAAAATATGTTCTTGGTGACCTGAACATTTACACATTGTTTGATATTTTGTTGACATTCACATAATGCTGTAGATGTTGCCATATTAAACCCTGTCAAAACCACAACACATTGGTATAACCATATTCATGTGGAAAGATATGATTTTAAGCTTATATTGATTGGTGTTTCCTTGATCTTTCCACACGTAGAGCACTTCAAGCCTCCTCGTGGACTCTCTTGAGACTTGTGGGCGATCTTTGATGATGTGGTAAGGGTTTAACTTCATACTTAATGGACAAATATAGAGTTGTATAATATCAACCAAAACCTTTTGAAATTAGTTTGGGTTTGGATACAAAGCCCCTTTTTTTTTATTACATGGTTTTGGAATAAGAGTGGTAAAGCAGAGCTTGAGCTAGATTTCAAAGCTTTTGGCAAACTAAATGAAATACCATGTCATTTCAACTGCAAATAAAAGAATATGGGAAAAAAAAAATATTTCAAATTGATCAAGACAAAGGGCTTAAGCTGATGAGAACTTAGCTAGGCTAACTCAAAACTCAGTGCTTTGGTGAAAAGATGTTGGGTTATTAGCTTCTGCCAGTGAGAATCAAGGTTCCTCTCTACATACATGTCATCGAAAACGGAATATTTTGATGGGGGATTCTGGTGACAACAATAGTTTTGCTACTTGCTTTTGTAATTTCTTCATGTCGGTAGTGTGACCATTTTCTCCATTGTCGACAAATTTTTTAATTTGTTCTTCATTTGGTTAAATTTTGCTTCAGCAGTATGCAAATTCTCTGTAACCTGGTCTAGCTCTTCGTCGTCGATCAAGGCTTCCCATGACTACGAAACCCGTTCGAGCACTTTAGCACATAGTACTTCTTCCTCTTCAATATTTTGTGCAGCATAAGTTGCTTCCTTCTTTCACTCTTCTAGTACCTCTGGCGGTGTATTAGGTTTCATCTTTGATTCCAACTTCATGGATCTCTTATAAAGGTTCTCAACGACCTCACATAGTCTGAAAACATTTTCTTCTTTGAACATCTTTGTTGTGATGCCTTCATCCATGAAGTTGATAGAAGTGAGTTTAACAGATGCCTCCAGTCGCTTCGTGTCTTCTTACGGTCTTTTCTTTATTCTCAGTCTCCTTGACTGTATGCTTCAGCAATGACACAGTTTTCTTTGATGAATTATGTTGATTAAAGATATTACGTTCTCTTGTTTTCATCTCTTCTACTGCAACATGTTGAATGGCATGCAATTGATACATTGGCACTATGAAAAAATCAAAAGTCACATCACCATGATCCTTGACCACTACATTCATCTCTGACGTTCTAAAGTCAATTGCTTGACTAGTGACATTAATTTTTATTTGTGGGTTCATCGACGATGCATCAATAGGTCAATATTCAAATGCATTAGCTTTGTCTTGTGACACTATCGAATATGGTTTTGGTTGATCACTATTCTTACTTCTTTTACTGCAGTGCAAAGAAAATGCAATAAATCGGTAACACTACTTACCGATTATGTGTGTCTTGCATCGATTTTCTTGCATCTCTCATTGGATAATTCTTCCATTCTTCCTGATACAACGTTATAATCATCATTTGTAAGACTGATGACTCCATATGATTTGTCAGGATTCCTCTTCTTATGACTTGTTTTATACTTTTTTCTTTTATCCCTCAACTCTAGATCTGTTGGGGTCGCACTTGATTCATATTTACTGTTGGAGGGAGATATTTGTGGGTTATATTTAGCTGGTGGATCTCCTCTGTGATCTCCATTCCTCCTCTCCAATGGGTCATCTTGTCACGGCAAATATTCTACAGATATTTGATCCTATGCAATAGGTACTCTTCATTCTTCATGTCAATCCTAAAAAATGGTATCAATTTATGCAATATATAGTTGAAATTGTGTCGCTAGCCATTGGTTTTGGGGTCTTTCATGGTTGAAAAAATATGTGATGGGCCCCGACCAAAATTCTGATAATGTTACAAAACCATTTGACGGCTTCCTCCATGATTCTGGCCTGCTTCTTGACTAAGTACCTAAGTGCCTCACCTTGTAGGAAAAATTCAATATTATTATCTTTCTGCTTATGTGGGTTCTCTTTGTCGAACTAGAGATTATGGTATCGAGCTCCTTAGCATGGGATAGGGACATCTACCCGTTGGTAGTTCGGCGGTTCTTCTCATGCGGCAAATGAAATCAAAATACCAACCATGAATAGTTAAAGGGATTACCCATTTATTGTGCATATTCATCATCTACTAATAGCTTGTTCAATAGATAGGTCGACTACTTCATCTAGACACCCACTGTCCACTACTCTACCGCAATAATTGTTTTTCCAATGCATTGGTTAAGTTGCATCTTTCTAAGAAGCTTACTGGATAAATATTGGCTACAAACCGAATGACCATGTCATTTATAGAGGAAATAGAAAATCCTCTCTTATCTCTTGTTATATCATACTTCTCATTCATTATGTTTGTCAAAATTTTATCCTGGTCCTTCCCAACAAAGAATGGTGTTGAGTCGACTACTGCAAGGGGAATTCCTGTGATAGATGTGATAAGCTCGATATGAACTAAGATTCTAGTGTCGATTCATATACATCCTCCGTAAAAAAACACCACGATCATTTTCATGCATGCATCAACTTATGTTGTGCAGACAAAATGTGGCATGTGCATCGGCGATGATAGTCTAGATTTATCCAATCCTCTCTCCCACTCCATTAGAACTATGTGAATAGGGCCATCCTCTATTTCTCTAACATTCATCATGTTCCTGTTCATCTCAATTTATGGGAACTTCCGAAGGAAATGTGCATCCCATTTTCTGCAATTTGGGTATAATCTTTGTCATTACATGAAATCCTTTGGGTATTGTCGGTGTTACCAACATATACTTGGAATTTTTACCAAGAGTGACCTTGGGTGCATTAGTTGGCCTTAGAAAGACATAATTAGGCAACATGAATGTCGAATCTATTGCTTCATAATCAGGTGGAGGTGTTGTTGCTCTTGGTTTTTTACTGATTCCTCGACCATACCATTTTATTTTTTATGTGTCAGGTTTATCCAACTGTAAAATCACTTAAATCATCAGTTCTGATTGTGAGACAATCTCTATATGTTCTTCAATGATTGGCATAGCTAATGGAGTCTCAACACCTGATTCTTGAACGATGCTTATGCTGGATACAGAAATGACCATACTCTGTGACAATAACTTCGGCTCACATCGTTGCAGACAAACAGCTCAGCACCGAAATTTCAATCATTCAAATGTAATCAAATGATGAAGCTTCAGTGCAAAGATGAAATGTTTTTTCTCATTCACTAAGTCATTCAACCACACGATCTTGCAATAAATGGAGAAGGTGGCGACGATTTCCATCACATGGAGCAATCTTTCTAATCATTTCAAGGAAACTGGCATTCAAACCGTCACTTCTCCTGTCAATTCATTGATATTTATTATGCATTAATGGTGGAAGTGACCAAAAACCATGCCCCCAAAATCTCTTGTAACCCCAAATTAACTGCGAGGCAATTGTCATTTGTGACCAAAATCCATCGTGCGATGGTAGTTATCTTGCGACAACACTTCTTTTCTTGTGATTGATATATAATCATTCACCATAGTGTTTCTCTTGCAATAGACATATAGTCTATGACACAATTCTTTTTCTACGACAGACAGACAGTCTTCGACACAATTATTTTTTCTGCGACCAAACACTCATAATTTTGTAACAAAAAGAACACTCATGACTTTGCAACAATAACACTCATAAAAAACACTTATAATATCTTTTTAACTCTTTTCCTTCTTTTTTTGAACTCTCGATCGACCAAGGTGAGGCTATTTTGATAAGGCTTTATCCGACTTCCATTCACCAACCCTTTGAAGAGTGTTCCATTTAATTTCTTCAATTTCACTTGTTCTCCTTCGGTGATTTGAATGACCACATGGTCCCATAGAATGTGTTTGAAGCTTGCTAGGATGCTTTAAAAACTTACTGTCATAGAGGACAACAATATCTCCCATTCGAAACCGCTTATACTTAATATCTCGGTCGTGTCAAGATTTTGGTCGCTCCTTCTAGACAATTTGATGATATCCTATGGCGAATCAATCTTCTTATAATTGTACAAGCTGCAACAATCTTTCTTTGACAATACCAACATCAGTCATTTCAATAATCGAAACTGTCCTTAGACTGGGTACAATATATTCCATCGGCATGACAACCTCTTATCCATAAACCAGTCGAAATGGAGTTTGTCTTGTCATGTTTTTTACAGGTGGTGTGATATGCCCATAATACTGTAGGTATTTTCCGATTCCAAACAACTCTTTGAACATTACATATCTTTGTCAATGCATTCTCCAGGATCTTATTAAATGTCTCGACAACACCATTTCCTTGTGGATGATAAAGTGTCATCTTCTAGAGTTGAATATGGAATTACTCAGTTAATTTGTCGATTAAAAGATTTGCAAATTGTGTTCCTTGAAAACTTATCAAATCTTCGGGCATCCAAATCGAATCACTACATGGCCGAACATAAATTTTGCAACATTCACAATAGTATAATCCTTTACTGGTGCTACTTCAACCCATCTAGTCAAGTAGTCTGTTGTAGTGATAATGTAACATGCACCCATTCTTTTTCCTAGTGGATTAATAGGTCCAAAAAACTCAACAACTCATTTTTCAAATTCGAGTAAAGTTATCTAAGGTACTAGCATCATTTCATCTCTTCGCGATGGTTTTCCAGTTCTATGGCAGCTATCACAACTGCAACAATAATCTCTAGTGTCAGTATGCAGAGTATGCCACCAAAATCTAGCCTATAAAATCTTACACATTGTCTCTTTTCCTGTATAATGGCCTCCTATGACACCAACATGTGCTTCATTCAATACCATCATTCACTCATGTGCCAAAACACAACTAAGAAGGATTTCATCTAGTCCCATTTTGTACAATTGTCCAACGATCAACTAGAAATACGCAGCTCTTATAATTAATTATTTCTTCTATGTTGTAGTGAATCTATCTGGTGCATATCCCATAGTCAAGAGATGTACAATATCTTTTTATGATCACCAAACATTTGAATCGCAAATAGTTGTGCATCAGGAAGACTATCGTTGAGATTACCAGGTTCTTCTCCACTTTCTAGCCTCGACAGATAGTATGATATTGAATTCGGTTGACCCGACTTAACAATAATCTTGAAATCACATTCTTGGAAGAGGAGAAGCCATCGACAAATATGCCCCCCCAACACTGGCTTATTGACCAAATATTTCAATGCGAAATGGTCTATGTACATCTTGAAATGTCCTCCTAGCAAATAATTTTGAAATTTTTTAAGTGCATATACCATAGCCAGTCCTTCTCTTTCTATCATTGTATAGTCCTTCTCTGTTGTCGACAATTTTCTACTGGAAAAAGTGATGGGATGATCCATAGAACCTTCACCTAGATACGCAAGTACAATGCCGAGTGTGACAGACGACGCATTGACATGTACATGAAACTCTTTCTTCCAGTATGTAAAAACTAATATGGATTCTATAACCATCTTATTCTTCAGGACATACAGATTCTCTTGGAATTGTTTACTCCACTAAAGGCTAACATCTTTCTTCAATATTTTCTCCATATGGGAAGCCACCTCTACACAACCTATGATAAATTTCTGATTGTACCCCATATGTACCAAGGTGGTTCTTAACTATTTTACCGTCGAGGGTGGTAGTAGGTCGACAATTATTGAAATTTTAGCAAGATCCACCAATATACCACCGCAACAAAGCACATGACCCATCAGAATTCCAAAAGGGGCACAAAAAATACATTTATATAATTTAAGGGAAATATGGAACTATTGACATCATTCCAACATCATTCGAATACTCTTAATATGATATTTTATTATCCCGAATTCCATATAGTCATCAAATTAGAATTCAAGAAGTTTATGAAAAAATCTTTGAAAGAAGCTACACCTATCCTAGAAAAGGTAGCAAGAGCATTCTTTGGTCCAAAAGGTATTACCTTATACTTGAAACATCCCCATTCCGTCACAAATGTTGTGTTGATCTTCCTTCACAAAATTGATCTGATGGTAACCAGAGAACCCATCAGTAAATGAATAGACTTATTGTCCCCCGAAACTCTACAATAATTCATCTGTAAACAGGGTTGGAAATGGGTTGTGCATGCAGGAATCATTAAACTTTATTAGGTCAACGCAGATACACAGTTCATCAATAATTCTCTTATCTTGTACTACCATAGGGCTAATCCACTTGTATTCTTCAACATGTTCTATGATTCTCGCATCTAGCATTATGTCTAGCTCTATCCTAATGTTTTATTTGTACCTTGGATTGAGTCAATATGATCATTGCTTGACAGGATTTTCGTCGGGATTCAATGGAATATTCTTTTCTCCAAGATCTCCAACAATTCCCTTAATTCCAAAAAATTTAATTCCAAAAAATTTAGTGGGGAACAGATCTTGGAACTCATGTAGTAGATCTGTAATCTTTCTGACAGTCTCATCATCTTAATAATCCCCAATATTGGAAAACTTTGGATTCTCTATAGAGCTAATGTTTACTTTCTTTATTTTCAACAGATTCACAAACTTGTCGCTTGAGACACAAGATCCTTCCACTATTGGATTACCTTCAAAATAAGGAATATTTATGTCATGTGAATAATCATCATCAGTTTATCTTGTTACATTATAGCATTCCATCCAATGTTGGGTTGTCACGCTATTCTGATGTAAGTGCATCGTGAATACATGAATATATTTTAAAATCTTCATATTGATTACTTGTAGAGCAGCATCAATTGAAATATGATCATCAACAAATTCAAACGTATGGGTGAAACTGGAAGCTAATTCTTCCCACTCAAATGTTCCTCGTCGCAGCTCAATCCATGTAATATGCTAGTTTCTTGGTATCATATCTAATGTATGTACAAACTGATGGACCCATCCCTGTCGCAGACATCATTTCCATGCCACACGACAATGCTCAATGTGCTTGACAAGACTAGTCAGTTCTTTGTATTTTTTACCAGTGTATATCACCTTTTCTCCAAATCGTACTTCCAACAATCAATGGCATTGAGGCCATTATGAAATAGTCTACTTGTGCACCGCCCACCATCTTGCAGGTGTAGCCTTTAATGCAAAGTCCATATCTAACAAGCACTCTTAGGTTTCATTACTTTATGCAGGTAGATCGCATACATCAACACCTACTCGTCACACAAATTTTGTAATTCTTGCACAATTTTTCATTGATAATCTGTGGATTTGGTTTGTCAATTCTCTAAAGCCTTTCATAAATCTGATGTACAAGAACTAATGCTTCACCAACTGAGTTTTTCATTTTCCACCGAATTCACAGAGTCATCCATTGTAGAGGTAATATTGTATATATGGTCGAAGTATCCATCTTGTCCGTCATTATTTACCTACTCGACATACCTCTGGCCTTCTAGAGGATCAAGAGATGCGACAACCCTTACATATGCATCTTCAAACATTAATATCATCTTCTTGAAATTGATAAAAGTTTGATTATCAATGGCCCAGTCGATCACCAGAAGTGCTGGATACGGATTTTCATCATCAATAATTTCGATCACCTAAAAGTTTGCATAAGCGTGAAGACCTTCTATCTTGACGGTAACCTAAGTCAGTTGACCAATAGGAAAAACCTTCGACTGATTCGATAATCTTAGTTGGACAAGAGACCACATTAGTCTCATATTTCCCATACTTGCTCATGTATATCTAGTAAGAATGTTAACATTGGATCCGAAGTCCAGAACAATATATTCCATATCATAATCTCCTATCTGGGAATTTGTTCTCAGTTCACAACCCATTTTCAACCTTTTCCCAATATGGTTAACCCTCCTTTCTTGTCTCACATCTACTTGAGGTTGTTCTACTAAATATGTCAATTCTGCCACAACATCTTTATCTTGTATAAGTTCTAAACAACTTTTAAAGAATTCATTAAATTTACTAACCTTTTCTATTTATTTCATTTGAAATAGTTGGTTGAATCCTTGAGGCATTTCAAATATTGGTCCTTCATTTTGTACAGTAACATAATTCAACACTTGATTTCCGTCAACAAACTCATGCCGAGCACCCAATAATATCTCATTTTATTTTGGACATCAAATGGTGCTTTATTTTTTGTTGTAAATCGCACTCTCGATTGTTCATATGGTGCTTCTTGATCTTTTCCAGTCGCAGCACCTCTTCTTGTTACCACAACAATATTTGGTTCCCGCAGCTCAACATAAATATTCTAGATATTTGGATAGCATTCTGAGGTTGGTTATGGTTTCCCACGTCTCTAGATTGCCACATAGAAATTAACTAAGGGCATTCTTCAACAGTATGATCCAATGTTTTGTAGTACGAACAAGTCGACGTAGGATTCATGCACTCTCTATGAAAGTGTCCAGTATGTCCACAATTATAACATATAACTTTCCTCTTTTGCGACCAAATCCTCCTCCTCATCCTTGAACTTTAAAAATTCCATCCCCCTGCATTGATGGTATTGTTCCTATGGGTATTGAGCCTATGGATGTTGATCCTGAGCTCACTCAACCTGCATTTGTTCATCATTTTTCAGTAAGTGTGTGTCGACTATTTTCTCCTGCAGGAGTTGATATGCTCTGCAATATTTCTCGCTATGTCCTACTAATCGACAAAATTTGCAATATAGACTTGTTGGTGCACTTACTATCTTTTTAAAATATAAATATTATTCTGAACAATGTCCTCTAGCCTGAAAAATTCTACACCATGATATTCCTTGAGAATTAATTGAATTCGATGCACCTGATGTAACATAAATCATATACATGGGGAAGGAATCTTTATGGTGGCCTTCAATTCTACATCGGGTACACAAGAGTTCTTCTTGTATTTCCTTCTCCTTCTTGATATCTTGAAGTTGCAAAGTAAGGTTGGCAAGCTCCAATTGTATCTGCATCATTCCTGCACCAATTTCTTTAATCGATGAAGCTTCCCACTTCATGGCGAGCTCAAGGGACTCACTCTATGATACTATATTTTGTTGCATTATGGGAATACGGATATGTGCTAACATTGCGATGATAAAACCTTCCTTATGTTGGACATCCGACATATGAAAACTTACTTTAGGCATTAAAGTTTTGAATCTTTAGTTGAAGTCCCAAACAAACTCTGTATGAAATTTCTTAATCTCTTTTATTTTTGTAATGCACTACAACTCATATTTGGGCTTTTTAATTTTTGTCTATCAATCGTGTCTGAATTTGATATAATTTCTTCTATGGGATTCTTGTTGGATCCACAGGGAATTTCATGTACTAGTCCAATGCACGACCTCTAAAGGTTATGATCATATGGTATTTCTTTATGGCCTCATCCTAGACCTGTCGCACGATCCATACAACTTCGCATAGGAAACAATGCTACTTAGGGTCCTCTGACCCATTTCCATTAAAGGTTGGTAACTTATATCATTTCTAGCCTTTATATATGTTTACTCTTTGGATTGTTGAAATATTCCACCAGTGGGAGTTCCATGACTGTTATTTCCACAATTAATGTTAGTCTGATTAGAAAAACCACTGAGCGATGTGTTTCTAGATCTTCCCTCGGGTAACGTCTACGGGGTCGCGGGTATGTTGTAATCTTGATCTGGATCTAGTGCTTCTTCCAATTCATTTTCTTTAGATATAAACTGGTACTCCTCTTCTTCATCACAAGATCCTCTGTCGAGGTGCCATACCAACTTGTTGTCCTCTCTTTTGTTCGTAATGCAACTTCCTCTTCTTGACGTAGTCCTTCTTCTCTTTCCCGACTGAAATATTCTCCCACTCCTTAGGCATCCACCTTCTGGCTCAGTCTCGCTATCAACATGAAACATCTCAGTTTATCCCCATCCATTCTACTCACAATATTTCTTGCGACATTACCCCAGTTTTCTGCACACAAATATTTACTCGTCGGACTCCATTGTCAGGATCCTTTTTTCACATACCATCATCTTAATCAACAGTTTCAAATATTTCATATATCGACCTCGAGGTCCTTGGAAAAATTCTCTTTTTATTTCATTGTATGACTTTATCATGTCGACTACAATTTTTGTGATATATTCCCCCAAAATACTATCGAACTAGAAGTCAACATCCCTAGATATAGGATTGCTAACTCTTTTCAGCTGCTGGATCAACTGAGGACTCCACTCTGTAGGTTCTCCACCTTAAAAAAATTTCTTCTGGGTTGCTAGTTTTGACAACCACTCATGCAATATAATGGGAAAATCACTAAAGAAAATATCATTAATGTTTGTGTAAAGGTATCATTCCAACCATTATGTCAAGCTCAACTGGGATTCTTTACTTTCTTCTTGTGCGAACTCTAGTGCTTTATAATCAACCCAGTCTTGAATTTCTAGTTTCGTCGGGTGCCAAAACACATCCCTGTCGGAATGATTCATGATCTCAGCAATGGAACCATTTGTTGGCGTAATTTTGGTCGACCCTAGTTCAGATCCCTTGTTCATCAACAAAACCCAGGATATCGTCCCAGTAGAGGAGAACTACATCGACAACAGTTGCGACATAAATAAGATCTCAGTTGAGATATCTTATGGGAACTTCCAGAAGCAGGTTTCTACAGTTATGGTGGGGAATTTCTCTATCATAGCATCTTCAAATCACTCAATTGAAACCAGGAAACCGTATTTTTTCTTATACATTCATTCACAAAGATAGCCTATTGATCCATCGACATATATAATAGAATATAACATAAATCATTAACACATATTCAACTCATTAGATATGCAACACACACACACATATAAGTTCGTTCACAACAGAGCCTGCACGACATATTCAGATCGACTCATTCACAGAAGATATGCATTTGACATGAAAACAAACCTTAAAGACACACCGAGACAAGATATAATGTGGAAACCCATTTGGGAAAAACCACAAAGGTGCTCTTCATCTGGCATGAGAATCAGTTTAGCACATTTGGTCTATGCATTCCAATGCAAACTCTTCTGTAGATCTTCTTTACAATTCATACATTCTTCTCTCATCTAATGCTCTCTGGTTTTGGTATCTTTCTCTTCTTTCGTCTTTGAATAGATTATCCACACAACTTGGATCGATGTTTTTATGCTTTACAACTCTTCCTTTCTTTCTTCGTCATTCGAACCCCTTTTGGGGATTGGGGATCATCCATTTATAATCATTTTCACTTCTTGATTTAACCATCAACTGGCTCTCAACTGTCGGTTGACAGACTTCCTTCCTAATTTAACCCATCCCATTACATCTAAACATAGGAACTATCAGCCCAAATTACAATCATGCTTTATTACTAAAAGAAATATTTTAGCGTAACCAACTTTTTACCAAAAATAAGTCGAAATCCTCTTTTCGATTTGCTTTATTCCTCTTTTGTCACGGCTCCTTCCTTCGTGGATTTTACTCGTCTTGCAACCGAAATATTCATCTTTTTGAGCAAAATTTTGTCTAACTATTCCTAGGGCCAACACTAGGCACAACCAAGGTTCAAGAAGTAGATCAATACAATCTTGCTTTGGTGCAAAATATAATGAAACAATAGGTAGACCAACATTAATCTCGACATTCTTTCGCAAAAGGAGATTAGATGTTTCTTTTACTCCATCCCTATAAGGAAACCACTTTCAAAGACAAAGGCCATGAAAATCTAAATCCAAAGTTTTAAGGACCCTATCATATCCTTCAATGCATTGGACAAGTTTCCTATAGATTGAATTTTCCTACCCACTTCAAGGTCCATATTCTAGTGTTTCACATGTCACGTTAACTAAATTTGTAGGGTTGAATTACCAAGTTCATACTAGCCTTCCAAAACATGAGAAGAAGAGTCCATCTGCTTATACACGGAAACTGTATTGATCACAAGAGAGTGTTGACTCCACCAACACACTATTTCAGAAGACTTGGTAGAGTGGAACATCATGCAACCAAAGATGCCACTTAGGAACTAATATTTATTTTATGATAGTTTCCACTCCTCTAGCCTTTAGGACAACACTAATTTTTGAAGTGGGGGGGAATTTAGTTGGTAGGTATTTAATGTAAAGGGTTTCCCTTATTAAATAATACCCACTAGTGGTTGGTAGTCATTAATTATAAGACCATAAGTATTTAAGGTTTTACTTCTAAAAAACTATCTATAGAGCTATAAAGTTATGCAATGCTTTATCAAGTGTTGTTATTTTATCAAATCTCCTCTGAAAGGAGATTGTTCCTTTAAAGAGGCCCATAGAAATTTCTCTCTCTTCTAGAATTATCAATACAAGGGTTATATCTATAGGTTTAGTATCATTGTCTCTTATATTTGATTCTTTCCACTTATATTTATCTTAATATTGTTTTTTTCTATTGTTTTTTTGTTTAGGTACATTACACTATTTCTTGATTCATGATTAGGAGTGGAATTGATTTTTCTCGAGCTAGGGGAGGTTTTATTTATGGTGAACATATATGGACCTTGGGAAAATAGGTTTTTTTTTTGGGAGGTTGTGCCAACAATGTTGCTATGAAAAGACATTATTTTTTAGGACATGATGTAAATTCCACATTAAGCATAGATGAATATGGGGAATCTCAGAAAGGGAATATCCCCTATAGTATTTTTTCAATAAGCTAGAGGAAATGGGATGGGTATATGTAAAACTCATTAAGATGGATCCTATCTAAAGGATCAAAAGGGTTGGGGAGGATATTGTTGAAAAATAACTAGATCATTTCCTTACAATTTGATATTAGACTTGGTGCACAAAATCTTATAATGATACCTATGTTACATTTTAAGCCAAATATTCCCTTTGTAGGGCATATGTAGTTGTTTAGGATCATTTTCATGACCCATGAGCTTTAAAAGCATATATTTGGGCCTTAAATGCCATTGTTTTACCATATACCATGGCTAGGACTCAGACCCATCCATGGTACAAAAATGTTTATAATGGCATTGATATTGCACTCATGAGCCACAAATTCCCTATTCAATGCATGGGTGGTGGTTTGGGAACCTTTTTGTGGTCCATCCGCACCAAAAACATATTTTAGGCCCTATGATTTTGTTTCACCCTCAGTAAAGGCCATGACCTTACAACCAATCCGTAATGAACAAACCCCTTCAATGGAACCCATATAATACTTGTGAGCCATATGTTACCTTTGCAGGTCTTATGTGATGGTTTGAGGTCTTCAGCATGACCCATGAGCCCTAAAAGTACATTTTGGGCCCTAAAATTTTGTTGTTCCTCCTCATACCATGGGAATGACTCCAATACCGATCAATGATGCACACATCCTCGTAATGACACCCATATTATACTCATGGAAAATGATTTCCTTTAAAGAGCATGCATTGTGGTTTGGAACCCTATGAATAGTATGTGAGGCATGTAAGTTATAAAATATATTGTTTTACCCTAATGCACTAATGTTCCTCCTCAAACTATGAACATACTCCTAAAACCTATTAATGGTGCACAAAACCTCATAATGACATTGATATTATACTCATAGGTCAAATATTCCTTATACCTCTATAATTGTTTATGACAATGTGCATAGCATATAAGAATTAAAAAATAATTTAATTCTTAATTCACATTTAAGAGTGACTTGTACCATATGTATACCATATCTAGTTATTACTTCATATGTAGACAGATTAAGTTTAAACTAAATGTGCACATGTTTAATAATACTATATGCTACCTATGTTAAAAAATTACATTTTTCTTACAAATTAGTTCAAATACAAGACAAATCTTAAAAAATATATATATATTTTAAAAATAATGTGTATACATATTTAAGACTACAATGAGCCACCTTGAGGAAATATACATGTGCATATGGTGCGTTGGACAATGTGACCCATCAGAAAGGTGATTAGTCATAAGAGTAATGTTCGCAATTTGTAAAAAATGTACATGAGTATGTGTGATTGGTAAGTCCATAATTCAGTAATGGCTGATGTATAATAGAGTTAAGAATTGAACCAGCATTGCAGATTAAAAGGCTTTCTAATATATATATAATCTAAATTTGAGTTATTTTTTCTTATTAATAAAATTTAATCTATCTTTTATGTTTTCAAAATCAAAGTGTATGTATATAACAAATCCAAATCTAAATCTAAAATACTTTTCCCTAATAAAATCTCATCACTTTTGCCTGTCATTTTATAGTTCTTTCTGTTAAAGTTTACAAGTTTATTACCATATTAATAAAATCTTTTCTGTTTCATTTTATGATGCAAGTTTAATGCTGTTGTGATGTCACCCTACATTCAATCTTGACAACAATGGTTCTTTTGAGATCTCAAACTGTATGCTCTATTGGTTGAAAGCTGCCTTGTACGCTTTGTTTGCAATATTACAAGTTTGCCTTTACTAGCCACTGAATAAATGTGTGTTGTATTCAAAATATTTAGTGACTTATATATCATTGCTGTTCAGTTTCAGACTGTTCACATTCCTGCTTAACTCCACCAATTCCAGTAGCTCTTGCATATGGATTTCCCAATAGTTTAGAAAAATAATATTTGAATGTCTTAATTCAGTGGACTCGTGGAAGATTTGTAGTTGTGCCAAGTTCAGAATTTTGTATGTAATTTTGTTCTGGAGAGGGAGGGAATTTATTAAGCAAATATGTAAATAGCAGAATATGTCGATCTTCTACATTGTTGCCAATGCCTCATATTTATTTTGATATAGCTTCTACTTTCTAGTGAATAAAATTGGTCAGTGTTTTTTTACAGAGCTCAATTCTGGTTTAGTTGATTAAGTTGGTTAGTCATTTTGCACAGACTTAGGCATATATATATAATTTTATAAATAAAATGGAATAGGCCGAGCCTTAAGTCTTTTGGTTCTGGTTTAGTTGATTAAGTTGGTTAGTCATTTTGCACAGACTTAGGCATATATATATAATTTTATAAATAAAATGGAATAGGCCGAGCCTTAAGTCTTTTGGACCGTTGTTTGGATTAAAATCCATTTGTTCTTAATTTTAAAGCACAGTTGCTCTATTTTTCATTTCAAAACTCCATTGTTCCACCCATTTCGCAGACATTTGTAAAGTCAAAGAAAACAAATAATTACAGTAGAGTTCGTTTCTAACTATAAAAATCTGCACCGTAACATCATCTAAAAGGTTTGTATTATAACCCAGAAAAAACATAATTACAATTGAGTTCGTCCCTAACCTTCTTTCTTGATTTCGAAATAATGTTATTCAAGTAACCTGTAAAAAAAATCAAGAAAGTTATTCAAGTAATCTGGAAAAAAAGTATTTAGAATATTTTTTAAGAATAGTCACTTGTATCAAATGATTATTATCTATCTTTGTTTTCATCCTCATGGTCTGATATGTACTGCAAGATTGGGGAAACATAATGTCTCTTTGAAAATTGATTGGATTCATGAAGTACATAAAATCTAAAATCAAAGGAAAAAATGGGTGATCATACCAATAATCAAACCAGCAAACTGAAGGCACTGGATTTGCTCATTTCAGACTAGTATATATTTATCCAAACTCTTGCATAAACCAATGTTTTGGTTTATCATCCGCAGTGACCAGTGATTTTCAAAATATTTATGCATGTTATAAATATAAAACAGCAAGCACTTCATGAATCAACTAGGAATTGAAGGCACTTTTTTTCAAGAATCAACTTGGCATAGAGAAGATTATAATAGAATGCAACCTCTTCTTGCACAATAATTCTAATAATACCCATGAGCTGCAACTATAGGTTTGTTACGAGGTAGAGCAGGATCTTGTTCTTCCATGGCACACAGGACACTATCAGATGGACTTAGATGAATTTTTGCGGCCTCATTCCTTTTCAATTTTGGAGCCATGAGAAAAAGAAAGCATCCAACAGGCTCCTTCTTCTTCTTCTCCTTGTTCTCAAAGATCTCATCACCGTCTTTCTGCTTCTCTTGATATGTGCCTTCTTCCTTGGGTGGAATATTGTTGACGTCTAGACAGAGGGATTGCTGTTCTTGGGCATCAATATCATTAGGTTTGGTGGACAATAATTTGTCCACAAATGAAGGCATGGGTTGGATGGAATTCCCCATCAAATCTCTGTAACCCACACCCCTTCTTGAAGGGCTGAATCTGTTCATTCTCTCAAGGTCGATTCCATCGAGAATCATGCACCCAACGTTGAGAATGCCCTGTGGACGACCAGAAGGACGGCGGATCTGCACTGCAGAGAAGCTCATTCCAGTGAAGTCTTTGCTCCCGTATCCCTTGAGGAAATTGGAAATTAAGACCCTCACAGTGCCCACAAGCGTATCTCTAAGGTAACCCACGCAATATATTTCCACCATCAGAGCAGACGTTTCACTGTGGAGAAATCGTTCTTCGACTCTGAATATGAGTTTGTCGTTCCAAGTAGGGTTTGCACCACCTATTCTGTCAATCTGTGTCGTCAGTTTATCCTCAAAATTGATCCATGCAACCCCATAGGTCTGCATGCTGGCAAAGAGATTTATCTCCTTCAGATCTTGAGCTGAGATGATGTTAAGCTCGAGCTGTGTGCAAGCCATGATGTATATTGACACGATTTCACTGTAAAAAGAAATGCAATACTCATTCCAGATTGAACTTACAGGTGGAAAAGCGCCGCTAATGAAATTCTATGCAATCTCATCATTATATATATGAAGGGGAAGATAGAGAATTTAACAGGAATGATAATGAGAGATTCTTTCCGGCTAATACCAACTTCAAGTTGTTAAGTTCCAGCTGTGTGCAAGCTTTCCCCATGATGTATATCTACTCGATTTAGGGATTAGCCATCCTGATTAAATTTACAGCTAGAAAAGGGTCATTAATGAAATCCTTTGCAATCGGATTCAATCTCAACATGATTGATATATAGATCTAAAGATTGCAAGTATACATAGAGATTTTAACAGGAATGCTATTGAGAGATTGTTTCCAGCTAATACCACTTTCCAAGCTGTGTGCAAGCTTCGCCGTGATCTATAACGACTCATTTCAATTTAAAAGAAATGCAATATGATAATAAATATAATGTGGGTGACATGAATTTAGGCTGGTAATACTCTACATGAGGTGTCATTTAAAAGGAATAAAACCTGGGCATACAGCATAATATTTTATCTTATAACAACTTTTGGCTAAATTTAATTGGCAAGAATGTTTAAATTATTATTTATATTAATAATATATTTAAGTCTTTAAATGAAAAGAAAAGAAAGTATTAATGGGGAATTGGAAAATGCACTCTTTCAAAAATAATTTGGATGCTTTTTGAACCACCACATCTTCCATCACAAAATATGACAAATGGACATTCAAAAGAATGTGTACATTCTTTGGAAATATGTACACAGTAATAATGCATGTGTTGCATTATTTTATATTAGCTTCATGGTTCCAAGTTCTTGATTTAACTAGACCTTTAGTCAAGCTAGATGAAGTAGGTGGATAGTTCTAAGATATCCTTCTACACAAATGATGGAGATTATGAATTTTTAGTTATAGATTTTAGTATTTGTAATGCCTCATCCACTTTTAGAGCTTCATGAACAAGTTTTTTCATCCCTCCCTATGCAATATTGTGTTACCATTAGAAACCTAGGAATCACATGTGGAGCATGTGGATAAAGCCCTCCAAATTCTCATGGACAAGTGGTTGTTGCTTAAATGCTTAAAGACTGCTTTTGGTGCTTCTAAAATGGAATATGTAGGCCACATCATTGGTTAGGAAAGGGTGTGATTGGATGCAAGAAAAATTGAGGCTATGCAAGATTGGTCATATCCTAGGACTCCGAAAAAGATTATGTGGATTCTTAGGCATTATAAGTCACTACACGATGTTTGTGAAAATTATTGGGAAATTATAACCCCATTAACCACCCTACTCAAAAAGAACTTAGAAGGCCTTTGTTTAGAATGATGTAGTTGAGCAAGCCCTTTCGACTTTAAAGGAAGCCATATGTACTACACTTGTCTTAGAAATTCCCAATTTCAATGATACTGTTGACTTGGGATGTGGTTCCTTAGGTAGAACTCTTGGAGTAGTGTTGATGCAATAACAATATCCATTGTTATTCACTAGTACTTAACACTATGATAAAAATTTCACCCATATATTATTGAGAAAGGATTCTAAATAAAAATGAACAATCATAGGATTAATTATTCTTGGAATAAAGGTTTTTATCACCAAAGGAGCACAAGATGGTCACTAAGATGCGAGGGTATGATTATGAGATCATAGACAAGAAGGAAAAAAAGAATGTGATCGTTGTTTCCTTCTAAGGAAATGTGAAAATGAAGTAACTATCTTTTCCTTATCCCTACTGCTATCATATTAGTTTACAGTGGCACAATACAAATGGTTTGCTAACTTACATAGTGGCTCTTTTCATCTAAAGACTTCAAGAGGATCTTAACCCCACTAAGGAATATAATTGGCATTAGGATACTTTGCGATATAGAGGGTACTTTTTTCTAGTAAATGGTTTCAGAGGAGTTTCATTCATCCCCGTTAATAGGTGCCCTTAGCTTTCAAAAATCTCTCTTAGTATTGGGAAGTAGTGAAAAAGAAAATCCATATATTTCTAGTTAAGCATGATTTTTGTCAAAATAAAAAGGGTGAGATAATGAAGAGTCTCTAGGAATTCCAACCATTATCAATACCAACCATAATCTGGACTAATATTTACATATATTTTATAGTGGTCCTCCTAAAAACAAGGCAACAAATTGGTTACGATGGCGGTAGTGACCGCCTTCCCAAACATGCTTATTGTTACAAACATAAAATAGTAAATAAATACATTAATAATAATAATAATAATTTACTTAAAAGACATACCCCTTCAATGAAGAGGTGTTAAAAGGCCTATATAATGCCAAACATAGGGTGTACAATCATCATCTTATATTTATCATTTATCAAATATGTGGGTTATTAAAAAATTGTGGGTTTATTCAAACTTTTACATTAGCAATGAAGTCAATTATGAAAGAATTGACTTAATTTCTTATGAGAAAATGAGAAAGATGGATGAAATACTTGAATGTATGGAATAGTTAGTTGTAAAAGCTGCTCACAAATCTATTGACAATGCCTATATTGAAGAAGCCAATAACTTAGACCAAATACCTCTAAAAAAATACTCAAAAACTAAATCGATATCTAGTTTTCAAAGCCCAAAAGAAAAATGAGATAATGAAAACGGTGAAAAAGATGAAGATACGGAAAACTATTATGTCAGCCAAGATGAGATTAATGATATCGATCAAAATAATAAGAAAGACAACGATACACAATATCATAGTGATGACGAAAATAACAATGGTATATTTGATAAAAATGAAGATGATCTTAACCAAGATTGTGACTAGACTCAAGCGAGTGTTGTTGACAATAACGATGATCATTGCAACGACAAGGGATGGATCCCACCATTGTCGAAAGATATCAAGTATGAGAAATCAAATGTTTAGATTCAAACTCTACCTTGATTATCCTCTCACCTCAAAAGAAAATCAATGGGAACAACTATAAGATTAATCAAACACAAGATAAGATTGGTGTTTTTGTGAGTATTTTAAGTACAAGGACCCTCTTCAAAGGTCTCGTCACAAAATTTGTTGGAAATAACATCAAGAAAATAGTTATTGTTGTCAAGTCTATCAAGTATTTTTAGTTCACAACAAAAATAGTTAAAAGCTACAATCATGCAAGTGACAAAAGCATAAATGAAACTTCACTGAGTACATACTTAATGTGTATTCCAAAACAAAAGAAGAAAATGAAATAGTGTTTGTAATCAAAATTGCATGTGTCAATTCATCAGTCCGACACAGATCCAGAACAAAAGAGAATATCAACACAATCAGCTTTGAGGACAAAGCTTCCCTTAAGGGAAGGGAAATGTTACAAGCATAAAATAATAAATAAATACATTAATAATAAAAACAATAATTAGTTAAAAGGCATACCCCTTCAATGAAGAGGTGTTAAAAGGCCTATATAATGGATAAACATAGTTTGTACAATCATCATCTTACATTTATCATTTATCAAATATGTGGATTATCCAGAAATTGTGGGTCTATTCATACCTTTTCTGAGAATTTCAAGATACAGATATTACACTTACTTTCATATATCACTACACCCATTTACATTTTCATTAGTTGTCCAAGTTTTACTGGATTATATTTTTAAGTTCACATCTTGGCCACTTTCATTGTGTTATATTGTGATCTCACATTCACTAGTAAATTCTAGAATGAGCTATTAAAAATACAAAGAACACAGTTGAAAAAGCACCCAACTTTATTATCCTCAAATTCATGGTCAAACATAAGTGGTCAATAAGTACTTGGAAACCTATTTGCAATGCTTTGCCTCAAAATGACAACACTGAGTGGGTTCAATGGATACCCCTCTCTAAATGGTGCTACAATACTACTTATAATGATGCTGTCAAAATGCTACCATATGAAGTTGTTTATAGCCGACCCCCCCCCCCCCCCCCCCCCCGCCTCTACAACTTGATATTTACTAGGCATAACCAAGGTTCAAGAAGTAGATCAATATAATGTTGTTTTGGATAAAAATAGAATGAAGCAGTAGGTAGACCGACATTACTTTGAGCATTTCTTTTACAAAAGGATATTAGGCGTTTATTTCTATCCATCCCTATAAGGAAACCACTCTCAAAGACAAAGGCCACCAAAATCTAAATCCAAAGTTTTAAGGACCGTTCCATATCCTCCAATGCATTGGACAAGTATCCTATATATTGACTTTTCCTACCCACTTCAAGGTCCATATTCTAGTCTTTCATGTGTCCCGTTAAATAAATTTGCAAGGTTCAATTGCCAAGTTCGTACTAGCCTTCCAAAATGTGATGAAGAAGAGTGCATCTAGTTACACACAGAAACAATATTGACCACAAGAGAATGTTGACTCCACCAACACACTTGATCTAGGAGGATATTGGTGGCACCCACCTATTCCACTTGGACCCCCACCATTGTTTCTTTTAGTTTTCTAGTTTCCTTAATTGTAGCACAATTTACTATTTTTGGCAGTTTTCGGGTCCTAAACTTCCAGAGCCGTTTTGAGGCCCTAAACGACGTTTTTTTAGCATCGAATGGTATGGCAAATATCGAGTCCGTTCCATTCTGGATTAGATATTTGTCATTTATGGATGTAGTCCTTAAACACATATTTCTAACGATGTATCAAGCGTGTCAAACAGAGGTAGTATGCTAAAGTTACGACCCCAAGAAATTGATGTACCAAGTTACCCAACGGGGCCCACACTTTAGCATTTCACCTCCTAGGGTTAGGTTTTTGGATCTGTAGGATTTCCATTGTTTCTCAATAATATATAGGCCTTCGAGCCTCATTGTAACATAGAGTTAGAGGCATGTAGCCGCCACATCTATTCTCAAAGATAAGCTACCAACACTCTAGCTAGTTTATTTCCATTCTGTATGAAAACAAGTTTCAATTATTGATTAATGAAATGAAGTGCTATTTCCACTGCATATTTGTTTCTGTGGTTATTTGTGTATTCTGTTGCATTCCTGCATAAATCCGGATCAGTGGTATCAGAGCAATCTTCTCTTTCTCGATCCTTCTTTGCATGTCCCCAACGGCGGGGTATAAAGATTTAGGGATCGATATGGTTGAACCTTTGCAAGATTAGCCTCGCAAATCCTGACAACCACCCATGGGGGACGAAAAGAAAGATGAGGGCATAGAAGATCCTATCAAAATGTTGCTTAAGGAGGCCCTTGAAAAACAAAGGAACGTGATGATGGATAACTTCGCCCAGATCCTTCAACAACTTCCCACTGGTGGTGCATATGCATCTAGTAGCCACTCTGGAGGCGCAACCCCTTTTAGGGTACAAGTAAACTTAGGCATTCCCATATTTGATGGCCGAATAGATGCAGATGCTGTAGATAGATGGTTGAATCTATTAGAATGATATTTCTCAGTTCATGACTTTTCTGACTGGGAAAAGATTACTTTTTCTCTACTCAAAGCTACCCCCCATGTCAAGGATTGGTGGGAAACCTACTGTGAGAGAAAGGACAAGGAGGAACCCTCTCTATTCTTGGTCGTACCCACTTGGAATTCTTTCTGATATGCCATAAAGGGACAATATTATCCAGTG
This sequence comes from Pseudotsuga menziesii, assembly GCA_001517045.1. Classification (NCBI taxonomy): domain Eukaryota; kingdom Viridiplantae; phylum Streptophyta; class Pinopsida; order Pinales; family Pinaceae; genus Pseudotsuga; species Pseudotsuga menziesii. The sequence continues at coordinate 569,785 of LPNX010968698.1, forward strand.
GGGAGCTATGAGGACAAGTACATACAATGGACTACGATGCGGCAGCAAAGAGATCAAGATGTGCATGAGCTGATGAATCTGTTCCATACCCTGCGCACCAAGTTGGGTATCAAAGATTCAGAGAAACATTTGGTGCTGAAGTACCACAGTTGTTTGCATAGTTACATTCAGGAGGAAATGGAGTTCCTCGACATCTCCTCGCTTGGTACGGCATATCGGTATGCTGCCAAAATTGAGCAAAAATTCAAACAAAAAAAGCAAGACTTTGGATCTGTGAATCAGAAGCTAGGGAAAGGTGCCCCCAAACCATAGAACCAAGGACACGGCCAAGGTATGGTGAATCAAGAAAACTTTCCAAAGCCTCAAGCAAAGAGAAACACTACAAAGTCGAAGAAGGAAGCGGGAAAGTGGTGCGAGTTCCATAAGAGCCCCACTCACAACACAAGTGAGTGTCGGTCCAAGAAGTCACTGGTGGCTGAGATAAAGGCTTCTGAATCAAATGCATAATCTGACAATGAATCAAAACCCAAGAAGGGGAATGACAGAGGGAAGAATATTATCGATGTCGATCCCAACACCACTGTTGCTACCATGAAGATCCAAAAGGAAGAACCAGAAGATTCAGAGGAAGAGGAGCATCTTTTCCACTCCCAGATGTGGGTAAAGGGTTCCCCGCTATAGTTCATTGTCAATAGTGGGAGCCAAAAGAACCTAATTTCAACAGAGGTCATGATGCGGTTGGGTTTTTCAACCACAACACACCTGCAGTTGTACATCATCAGTTGGCTTCACCAAGGATGGGATCTCTGGTTCAGCTAGCAGTGTCACCTTCGCTACAGCATCAAGCCCTTCACCGATGAGGTATTATGTTATATTGCTCCTCTTGATGTTTGTGATGTATTATTAGTTCAACCATACTTATGGAAGCGACATGCTGTGTATGAGTCCCGACCTCATGTTGTTATTATTACGTTGGGGAATAATTTGTACAGGATACTAGAGGTACCACCTCCTGCCGTTATCTCTTTGGTTACTGCAAAACAATGCAGTAAGCTCATTTCCAAAATTGGGAAGTTTGTTTTCTTGATGATTCGCCCTCGTGGCAAGAAGAAGATCATGGCCACGACCTCTAGATAGGGCCCCTCCGTACAAAAAAAACAAATGGACAAGGTCGTGGAGGAGTACCAAGACATATTCACCTCACCCACCGGGGTGCCTCTCCACTGTCAGGTCAAGCACCCCATCGATCTAACCCCAGGTGCGTCGCTTCCCAATGGACCGATCTATCGACGCTCTGTTCTGGAGAATGATGAAATCAAGAGGAAAATTTAGGAGCTGTTGCAGAAGGGTCACATCCGGCCAAGTTCATCACCTTGTGGGAGCCCGATCGTGTTGGTACAGAAGAAGGATGGGACTTGGAGACTCTGTATTGACTATCGGACGATGAACAAGATCATTGTCTGGAATAGGTAGTCGATCCCATGGATTGATGACATACTGGACTAGATTAAAGGGGAAAAATATTTTAGTAATATCTACTTAAAGTCTGGGTATCACCAGGTACCGATCGAACTGACCGATGTGTGGAAGACTACCTTCAAAGCCAAGGAGGACCTTTTCGAATGGTTGGCGATGCCTTTCGGGCTGATAAATGCTCCTGCAACCTTCATGAGACTGATGGATGACATCTTGCAGCCATTCACCAACTCATTTGTAGTAGTATACTTGGATGACATCCAGATCTTCAACCAGACTTGGGAAGAGCACCTCCACCACATCCGATAGGTCCTCCAAACATTGCGGCAGCACAAGTTGTGTGCCAATTTCGACAAGTGCACTTTTGGCATGACCCAAGTTCAGTATCTGGGATACATTATTGATGTTTGTGGTACATGTGGATCCAACCAAGATCCAAGTCATTCGGGATTGGCCAGACCCAACTACTCTAATTATAGAGCTTCGCAGCTTTATGGGCCTTGCTAATTTCTACCGCAGGTTCGTGTTGGCATTCTCTCATATCACTTTGCCCTTGAGTCAAGTCACCAAGGGAGGAGCGAAATCAAAATTCTTTTGGTCAAAAACTTAGCAGAAGGCATTTGCAGAATTGAAACATTGCCTCTGTTGTGCCCTAGTGCTCACATTACCAAACTTGCAACAACCATTTGAGATCGAGACAGATGCCTCTGACTATGCTATTGGGGAAATCCTTACTCAACAAGGGAATCCAGTGGAATATCACAGTGAGACACTGTCCGACACAGTTCACAAATATCCCACTTATGACAAAGATATGTATTCCATTGTACAAGCTTGCCGATAATGGAAGCATTACATTTTGGCGAAGGAAACGATCATCCACATAGACCACCGACCCCTGCAATTCATACAGACACACGGGAAGTTATAGAACGATCACCATCAGAAGTGGTCAACATATCTACAACAGTTTCATTTGAACATCAAGTATAAGAAGGGAAGCACCAATAATGTTGCAGACTACCTTAGCTGACCACCGATCATGGCGATAACCACCATGCTCAACTCTTGTGGGCACGAGACTTTTGATTGGCTGCTTCTCTACAAGAGTGATCTAGAATTCAGCCACACATACCAGACACTCTTGGAGGGAAACCAAGTTCCAAAATTTCACCTCTAGGATGTACTACTATGTCACATGGGACACCTTTGTGTTCCTTCAAGCGAGCATGCCAAGATGATTTGGGAAGCGCACTACAATCGGGTCGGTGGGAATTTCGAGGTTGAGAGAAGAGTGGCAGTACTGCAGAAGTATTTTTATTGGTCGAACCTTTGACAGGACGTCGGGAAGTACATTCAATCCTGCACTGCCTGCACCATTGCCAAACCATACATCAAGAAGCAAGGCCTCTATACTTCGTTGCCTACCACTAGTCAACCTTGGGAATCCATCTACATGGATGACATGTCAGGCCTTCCTTCTACTAAGCATGACAATGATTGTGTGTTTTTGGTCATTGATAGATTCTCAAAGATGGCCATAATGGCGGCCTACAAGAAGAATATCATAGCAGAAGCCATTGCTAAACTCTTCTTTGAATGAGTGTGGGTACACTTTGGGATCCCAGAGTCTATAATATGAGACTGGGACAACAAGTTCCTTAGTACATTTTGGTCTAGCCTATGGTCAATGATAACACCAAGCTCACAAAGTCCATAGCTTTCCATCCCCAGACTTATGGCCAGATAGAGGTCGTCAATAGGATGATCGTACACATTTTGCGCATGTATAACTCAAAGCATCCACACACATGGGATGAGAGCCTCCCCTATGTACAACACAACTATAACTGGGCCCTCCATATCTCAACCAACCTCAGCCCCTTTCAGGTGGGCTTGGGATTCCAGCCACTATGTCCCATTGATGTAGCGATGCCATTTGTAGCTAGTGAGGATGATTCAGCTCATATCCAGTCTGAGGTTTCCAAGGCGAATAAATTCATTGAGTGCATTCAGCACATTCACCAACAGGTTCATGACATACTAGACAGGTCCAATGCTAAGTACAAGAAGCGACTTGATCAGCATCGGGTGCAACACAACTTCTAGGTGGGTGACAAAGTGTGGCTACATTTGCTGATTGAACGCCTCGCTGGACCCCACCGCAAGCTTCACCCACTCCGATATGGGCCATATACCACCACCAAAGCTTTCGGGGACAATTCCTTTGAGCTCAGTATTCCACCATTCCTTGGTCTACACCCTGTGTTCAATGTGGACCACCTTTGGCCCTACGTTCCACCTCTATTGGACACATCAGACATGTCAGAACAAATCACACCAACAGAGTTAAACCCCGACCACATGGAACAAGCCACAACTGATCAAATTATGAACACACAGATCAAGAACACCCACCAGCAGAAGATCCAACTATATTGAGTTGTCAAAGCAGGACAACTCCTTCACCATGGAAAGCAGCTCACCAGGGACCAAGTTCAGCAGAAGTTTCCTCATCTCATGGAGGAACTCAACACAATGGGGACCATTGCTTCCTAAGGGGAGAGGAATGATCTAGGAGGATATTGGTGGCCACCCACCTATTCCACTTGGACCCCCACCATTGTTTCTTTTAGTTTTCTAGTTTCCTTAATTGTAGCACAATTTACTATTTTTGGCAGTTTTCGGGTCCTAAACTTCCGGAGCTGTTTTGAGGCCCTAAACGAAGTTTTTTTCACATCGAATGGTGTGTATTCCTTAAACAGATGCTTCCTAAGGGGAGAGGAAAGAGTCCATTTTGGACTATATATTTATTGTTTATGGATGTAATCCTTAAACAGATCTTTCTAACAATGTATTAGGCATGTCAAACAGAAATAGTATGCTAAAGTTACGACCCCAGGAAATTGATGTACCAAGTTACCCAATGGGGTCCACATTTTGGCATTTCATCTCCTAGGGTTAGGTTTTTGGATGTGTAGGGTTTCCATTCTTTCTCAATAATATATAGGCCTTCGAGCCTCATTATAACATAGAGTTCAGAGGCATGTAGCCACCACATCTCTTCTTAGAGATAAGATACCATCACTCTAGCTAGTTTATTTCCATTCTGTATGTAAACAAGTTTCAGTTATTGATTAATGAAATGAAGTGTTATTCCTGCCCAATATTTGTTTCTGTGGTTATTTGTGTATTATGTTGTGTTCCTGCATAAATCTGGATCAACACTATTTCAGAAATCTTGGTAGAGTGGAACATTATGCAGCCTAAAGATGCCACTTAGGAACCAATATTGATTTTATGATAGTTTCCACTCCTCTAGCCTTTAGGACAACACTAATTTTTGAAGAGGGGGGGGAATTTAGTTGGTAGGTATTTAATGTAAAGGATTTCTCTTATTAAATAATACCCACTAGGTGGTTGATACTCATTAATTATAAGACCATAAGTATTTAAGGTTTTACTACTAAACAACTATTTATAGAGCTATAAAGCTATGCAATATTTTGTCAAGTGTTGTTATTTTATTGGATCTCCTCTGAAAGGAGGTTATTCCCTTAAAGAGGCCGATGGAAATTTCTCTCTCTTCTAGAATTATCAATACAAGGGTTGTATATAAAGGTTTAATATCATTGTCTCTTATATTTGATTCTTTGTACTTATATTTATCTTAATATTGTATTGTTTTATTGTCTTTTTGGTTAGGTACATTATGATATTTCTTGATTGATGATTATGAGTGGAATTGGTTTTTCTAGAGCGAGGGGATATTTTATTTATGGTGAACATATATGGACCTTGGGAAAATAGGTTTGTTTTTTGGGTGGTTGTGCCAACAAATATTGATATGAAAAGATAATATTTTCTAGGACATGATCTAAATTTTACATTAGGCATAGATGAATATGGGGAATCTCAGAAAGGGAAGGCCCCCTGTAGTATTTTTTCAATAAGCTAGAGGAAATAGGATGGGTATAGGTAGAACTCATTAATGTGGCTCCTATCTAAAGGAACTAAAGGGTTGGGGAGGATATTGTTGGAAAAATACTATATCATTTCCTTACAGTTTGATATTAGACTTGGTGCACAAAATTTTATAATGATACCCATGTTACAATTTAAGCCAAAGATTCCCTTTGCATGGCATAGGTGGTTGTTTAGGAGCATGTTCATGGCCCATGAGCCTTAAAAGGATATATTTGGGCCTAAAATGCTAGTGTGTTACCATGGCTAGGACTCAGACCCATCCATGGTACAAAAAGATCTATAATGGCATTGATATTGCATTCAAGACCCACAAATTCCCTATACAATGCATGAGTGGTGGTTTGGGAACCTATTTGCGGTCCATGAACACCAAAAACATATTTTAGGCCCTAAGTTTTTTTTTTATCCTCAAACAAGGCGATGACCTTACAACCCATCCTTAATGCACAAAACCCTTCAATGGAACCCATATAGTACTTGTGAGCCATATGTTTCCTTTCCAGGTCTTGTGTGGTGGTTTGAGGTCTTAAGCATGCCCCATGAGCCCTAAAAGTACATTTTAGGCCCTAAAATGTTGTTCCTCCTCATACCATGGACATGACCCCAAGAGTGATCAATAGTTAACACATCCTCATAATGACATTCATATTATACTAATGGAAAATGATTTTCTTTAAAGTGCATGCTTTGTGGTTTGGAACCCTATGAATGGCATCTGAAGCATGTGAGTTATAAAATATATTGTTTTAAATACACTAATGTTCCTCCTCAAACTATGAACATACCCCTAAAACCTATTAATGGTGCACAAAACCTCATAATGGCATTGATATTATACTCATGGGCCAAATATTCTCTATATATTGTCTCTATGGTTGTTTATGGCAATGTGCATAGCCTATGAAAAGTAAAGAATAATTTAATTCGGAATTTACATTTACTACTCACTTTTACCCTATCTAGTTATTACTTCATATGTAGGAGGGTTAAGTGTAAACTAAATGTACACATGTTTAATAATACATATATGCTTTGTTAAGAAAAGTACATTTTTCTTACAAATTACTTCAAATACAAAACACATCTAAAAAATGTATATATATTTTAAAATAACTAAAACTACAATTAGCCACCTTGAGGATATTATGTATATATGGTGCGTTGGACCAATAAAAAAGGTAATTAGTCATAACAGTAATGTTCACAATTTGTAAATAATGTACATGAGTATGTGTGATTTTTAAATCCATAATTCTGTAATAGCAGATGTATAATAGAGTTAAGAAGTGAATTGGCATTGCAGATTAAGAAGTGAATTGGCATTGCAGATTAAGAGACTTTTTAGGTTTACCCTTTTTATCTATCAAATCCAAATTTAAATTTAAAATATTTGTTTTAATAGACAAAATTTATATATATATATTACTTTTCCTTAATAAGCATATTAATAAAATCTCGTCACTTTCCCTGTCTCAGTTTATAGTCCTTCATGCTATGATAAGTTTACAAGTTTATTACTGTATTATAAAATCTTTTCTGTTTCATTTCTTTATAGTCCTTCATGCTATGATACGTTTACAAGTTTATTACTGTATTATAAAATCTTTTCTGTTTCATTTTAGGATGCAAGTTTAATGTTGTTGTGATGTCCATACCTTCAATCTTGATCACAAGGGTTTTTTTGATATCTCAAACTGTATACTGTATACTCTATTGGTTGAAAGCTGCCTTGTACACCTTGTTTTGCTATATTACAAATTTACCTTTACCAACCATCAATGTGTGTTGTATTTAAAATATTTAGTGACTTCTATATGTGTTGTATTTAAAATATTTAGTGACTTCTATATCATTGCTGTTCAGTTTCAGACTTCACATTCCTGCTTAACTCCAACAATGCCACTAGCTTTTTCATATGGATTTCCCAATAGTTTAGGAAAATAATATTTAAATGTGTCTTAATTTAGTGGACTGGTGGAAGATTTGTACTTGCTCCATATTTAGAATTTTGTATGTGATTTTGTAATGAACATGCTCTCAAGAGGGATGGAATTTATAAGCAAATTTGTAATTGTATGTGATTTTGTAATGAATATGCTCTCAAGAGGGATGGAATTTATCAAGCAAATTTTTAAGTAGCAGAACAAGTCAATCTTTTACTTTGTTGCCAATGCCACTAATCTATTCTGATAAAGATTCTATTTTCTAGTGAATAAAGTTGGTTAGTGGTTTTTTTGTTACAGAGCTCAATTATGGTCTAGTTGATTAAGTTGGTTAGTCATTTTGCACAGGTTTATGTATATATAGTTTTATAAATAAAATGGAATAAGCTAAGCCTTTATATATATAATGGAATAAGCTAAGGGGTGAATCCACGGACCTGGGTAACACTTTTTGGCAAGCACATCTTGCCAAAAACAAAAAAACATACCTCGGTCGAGGGCTTTATAAACCCTCGACCGAGGTTTTATAAAGCCCTCGACCGAGGTATTTTTCAGCCCTCGGTCGAGGTATTCATTAACCCTCGATCGAGGTATTAAAACCTCGACCGAGGGTTAATAAATACCTCGACCGAGGTATGGACCTCGGTCGAGCTATGTAGCTCGACCGAGGTCTATACCTCGGTCGAGGTATCTTTTTTAAAAAAAATTATAAAATGGGGCCGCGGAGGCCCCATTTGTCATTTTCAATTGCTCGACCGAGGGACAGAGCTCGACCGAGGGACAGAAAACTCGACCGAGGTACAGCGACCATCGCTCCAAAGCAACCCATCTTCGTCACAATGTCAGAGCAAAGAGGTAACCAAAAAAAATTTCAATTTAAATGGAATTTAAATTTTTTTTTTATAAATTTATAAAATTTGATAAATATATATTTTTAGAATTTTGTTTTCAAATTTAATAAATGTGTGTTTTTATAGTTTTGTTTTCAAATTTAATAAATTTATATTTTTATAATTTTCATGTATAAAATGTATACCGGCAAGCAGAAATGCTGCCGGATTTTTAAAAATTTGTAGTTAAATTAAATTTTTTTATTAATTTATTATATATATATATATATAAAAATTATGTCAACCGATAGGGTTTATGCTGCCGGATTTTTAAAAATTTGTAGTTAAATTGAATTTTTTTATTAATTTGTTATATATATATATAAATTATGTCAACCGGTAGGGTTT
>LPNX010968736.1:0-33208 GCA_001517045.1 Pseudotsuga menziesii
GTAATGTTTAAGTAGTCGTACCACTTAAGATAGTGAAATACATGATCTACAAGATATTTATACACCATCAAATAAAGTTAACTATTCAATTGAGCATGCCTAGTTTTGTGTACGACATCCCTTTATGCTCACTTTAGTCGTGATTGGATAGGCACAAGTTTGGACAATACACCATCCCTAAGTTTGGACAATGAATGCCAATGGAAATATAGCTAAGAGATCAGTGCCAAAAAATTGGTGTAGCCTCTGAAACGTATTTTACTAAAGTAACTCTACCATGTATGGATAACCACCTATTACTCCATGAGTTCACAAAACAAGCAGGTTCTCCATCTTTGTGTACAACCAAAACCAATTATGGAAATCATAACCATTTGGATTCAAGGAGAAGCTCATGTACTTGATACCTAGGTTGATCTACCTTTGAGAAAGGAAGAATCCACTTTATACTTGTTATTTAGGCCTTAATATACCATTGAAAGAGATGGGATATTTTAGGGTGTTTACTTCCATTCCAATTGCATGCATGTATAAATAAAAAAATTCTTTATGTATCAATGCGTCTTTGTAGGTGCCATTACAAACAAAAGAACATCGTCACAAAGGTTGTGTAGGGAAGCATTTCCTATCATTTTGTATACCTTTAATTCGTGGGTACTATCTTCTTAGTGACTTGACTGTCATTTTGTGTTATTGTATTGCGGTGAATTCTTTTTCATAGCTGGGTGTGAACAAACCCTCAGTCAAGGTTTAGTTAATACCTCGACCGAGGTATGAGCTCGGTCGAGGTCATGTAAACTCCTTTGGAGCAAAATCCCAGGAGTGAATTCAAACATTAATGACACTCCCCGAAGTCCCTGGTACAAAATGAAATGGAGCCATTTATTGAGTAGTGGGATGCAACTGCAAGCAGTGAAAGCTTTTCACATATTGAAAATGGCGAACCACAAAAGAGATTTGCAGAGAGTTTTATGGAGATCAAGGCAAAGTTTTTTGTGGAGAGTTCTATTTTCAATATGTGAAAAGCTTTCACTGCTTGCAGTTGCATCCCACTACTCAAAAATGGCTCCATTTTGTTTTGTACCAGGGACTTCGAGGAGTGTCATTAATGTTTGAAGGCAAAGTTTTTTGTGGAGAGTTCTATTTTCAGGTTTTCATGAGTTGTTGGAGGATTCAGCAAAGTATAATGAATATATTTTGCAGTCTTTGGTAATTTAGTGATTCCTCGACTAAATACAATTCAGTTATGTAATGATCATGTTCATTTATAAAAGGGGTCCGCGGCCTCTATTTATGATTTTTTTGACAGAGGCATCTCGGTGGAGGTATGTACCTCGACCGAGGTCCATACCTCGGTCAAGGTATTTATTAACCCTCGGTCGAGGCTTTAATACCACGACCGAGGGTTAATAAATACCTTGGCCGAGGGCTGAACAAAACCTCGGTCGAGGGCTTGATAAAACCTCGGTCGAGGTATTAATAGCTCGGTTGAGGGTTTATCAAGCCCTCGACCGAGGTACTTTTTTTGTTTTTCCCCAATTCCGCTTGCCAAAAAGTGTTACCTAGGTCCACGGATTCACCCATTACTTATTTCTTTAGGAAGTGCTTTGTCCCTATTATCATCTATCACTATTTATCATCTACATACCATCAGGTGGTAGGGTAAGGTTTAAGTTGTTTTCATGTTTTTTCAATTGGTTGAAGCAAATTCTGTAAGGACTTCGGTAGATTACCCTGTTATGTAAATGAAATGGGAAGTCATGATCTAGGTGGATATTGATCACTACCCACCAATTTAAACAGGTTCTACATCTTAGTGGTTTTACTAAAGTTTTACAAGTCTTGAACTTTTGACACATTTTTTGGGCATTTCCCACCAAAAATAACACATGAAATGAGTTTTGTAAAGGTCTAAGAAATGCCCAAAACAAAGTGTATATGTGAAAGTTGAAGTCCCAAAAGTTGGCATATATCAACTAGGATCCTCTAGACTCAACATTTCTTTCCACCTCATCTTCTAGGGTTAGCGCTTTGATTTATAGAGTTTTTTCCTCAGAGGGTTTTATACTTCCTATTGTAATGTACTTATTGTTAATGAGCATAGACAACACATCTCTTTTCAAACACAAGCTACCACCATTATGGGTATAAGTTTGTATTGCTTTGCATATTTCAGTGTTTTTCTATTTCATTTATTAATAGAATTTGTGCTTCACTAAGTTTTAAACATGTGCAAAGAAGCAACGCATACATATTCTTCAGAAAAATAGAGATTACACAATGTCACACACACACTACACATAGATTTACCCTAGAAACCCTTAAAGGGAAAAACCAACAAAACCTAAAACCACCCCTTTATTCTTCTCATTGTGTTTATTAACCATTCACAATACAATATTTAGGTATTTCACAATACCCATTTCCCTCATTTGTTAACCTGAATTAGATATAGACCCCAATCCCTTAACCGAGATTAAATTACATATTTTTAGAAAAAAATCCCAAAAATAACCCAAAAAATTTGCACTTGCTTTAAACTCGTAATGACAAGGTGTGATAAAGAACAAGGGGGAGGTGCTCGTGCACCCCCCCCCCACCACCCCACCCAATGATCCAAACTGAGCATGTACCCCACACCCACATGCAAATAATATAACACATACCCAACATTCTCCCACTTGATGTTTTCTTTGCATAACAATGGGCCACATACTAATAGTGTCATAATTTATGGGTTGTAATGCCCAAAGATTCTCTACAAAAAGAGAACTTAGTACTGACAAAATTCATCGATGAGTATACAACATTCTTTAAGGTGTCAACCTTTTCCAGAAACACTTTTTTTTCTTCAATCATCTCTCTCACAAAGTGGTACTACACATCAATATTTTTTTTTTAGTATGATAATCAAGGTTCTTCACTAGAAAGATTGCACTTTGACCATCACAATCTAACCTTATAGATTTGCTGTACAAACCCAATACCTGAATCCAATATGTGCAACCATACTGCCTCTTTATTTGCATGGGTGGCTTCCATGTATTTAACTTATGTAGTTAAGAGTACAACTGCAACCTATCTCTTGCCCATCTAACTGATAACTCCTCCAAATAGTTTAAACACATAACCACTTGAAGATATTTTGAGATCAAAATCTCCAGCCATGTACATTCATTACTATGTCTAGTCTAAGTCTTCCTTGGTAGAAAATTGCATAATTCGTAGTGCCACACAACTATTTGAAGACTCTCCTTACAATTGTCTAATGCTCCTTTATTGGTTTTGACATATATCTACTAAAAAATCTCATTGCATGAGCAATGTCTAGTCTAGTACATACCATTGCATACATCAAACTACCAACAACACTAGCGTAGAGAACTTGTGACATGTCTTCTTCCTTTTTTTGTGTCTGGGGACACTGATCTACATACAACTTTACACATACATGAATAGGGATCTTGACCTACTTAGTTTCTTGCATGCTTAATATCTATAGTATCGTCTCAACATATTTTATTTGATTCAACTAGAGTTTCCTATTTGCTCAATCTCTTTTAATCTCCATTCCCATTTTGAAGTTAGTAGCATCGAGACCCCTCATGTCAAATTTGGACGATAGTTGCGATTTCACCTCCCTTATGGAATTTATGTTGTTCTTATTCATGCTTACGCAGGGAAGTAATTAATATATGTGGAATCTGCGTTAAAATTTTTGTTTTGAAGCTCAACATTTCAAGCCACTTGTTGGGCTCATCATTAGGAGCTGAGTGTTGATCAAGTTCAATTTTTTTTTTTGTGAATTAATATAGATTACCTCAAGGATCAACGAGAGAGGTCAGCTTGGTGATTTTCTATAATGTTAATGATTGGTTTCCAGTTATCACTTAGCTCAATCTCCTTGTCTCTATTAAGATTATTATCATGTTTTTTAATTTCTAGGGCTTCTATGATTTTTCTCTTGGTGTAATGCCCTTCTTGTATGAGTAATTTATGTTGTTTCCAATCCACAACATGTCATCAACATATAGTACTATATTAATGAAGTGATCACCAACCTGCTTGGAATTTACATACTGATCACCCTTGCTTATAATAAACCCCAATCCAAGCATGTATGTGTTGAACTTTTGGTACCACATCCTTGAAGATTCCTTTATATCATAAAGGGACTTCATTAGCTTGCATACTATCTATTTCATTTCCTTTATTGTAAAACCTTCTGGTTGTTTCATGTATATTTCTTCTTCAAGATCCCCATGTAGAAATGGTGTCTTCAGATCCATTTTCTCTACTTCAAGATAAAAAACAACAGTATTAGAAAGAAGGAATTTGATAGAAGTTAATTTAGCAACTAGAGAAAAAAATTCACCAAAACCTTTTCCCTCTACCTAGGAATATCCCCTTTCTACTAAGTGGGCTTTGTACTTTCAAATTTACCTTTTACACTCAGCTTATTCTTAAACAACCATTTTCTACCAACTGTTTTTCTTCCAATCAATAAATCAACAAGATCCAAAGCTTCATTTTTATCCAAGGAATCCCAACCATGGCCTTCTTCCAACAATCACTATGTTATGAATCAACTTCTACCTTCACATTTGTGGGATAGTTAATAGTAATAGATAAAGCAAAACAAGACCAAAACTCAGGAGGAGAATACATTTCTTGTTTCCTTCTTTATCAAGATGATCTTCTCGAAACCAGGGTATGATGTTCTTCTTCTTCTTAATCAACTTCTTCTATTGAGTTAGATTCTTCATCCTCCAACTCAAACTCTATTTTCTCTAGTTCCTTTTCCATTGAATTGACTTCCTATTTGGGAACATATTTAACCTGTCTAAAAGAAACATCTCAAATGTAAACATTCTTCTTGGTTACTAGGTTCCAAATTTTAAATCCTTTCACACCATCTTGATAACCAACAAAGATACATTTTTCAACTTTATTATCTAGCTTACTTATTTTTCCCTTTGGAACATGTAGAAAAGCATCACACCCAAAAAATTTAAGATGTTTAATAGAGGGTTTCATACCAATCATACCTCATTTGGATTTTTGTTAGCCAATGCTGACGTGGGTGCTTGATTTACTAAGTAACAATCAATATCTACTACCTTTTCCTAGAATTTTTATTTTATCTTGGCACCACTGAGAATGCTCCTTGCCTTTTCCATCAACATCCTATTCATTCTTTTTGCAACTACATTCTGTTGAGGTGTGTATGGAGTAGTGTTATAGAGAGAATCTTCCTATGGCTTGGGGTGGACCACAACAAACATGATGAAACCAGAAATTAAATCCATTATCATATATGCTAGATAGATGAAAGAAGCTAACAACTAAGGGATAGATTCTGTACCTCAACCGTATGTCCGAAGAAGACCGCCGTTGAGCTCACAATCAAATGCTTGTTCCCAACAATTCGTCCTCAACAACAAATATATATCCAAACATATCAAATATATTAAATGTTAGCATTCAAACTAGCATAATCCATTTTAACATGTGTAAAGAAAATATACCCATTCATATAAATATAAACATTTGCACATGAAATTGGATGAGAAACAGATATTTATATTATTGTAAAAACATAGATACAAAGTGACAACCTTTGTCGAAAACTTGTCAAAACCGAGAAACCAAGTTCCTCCACCACTTCAATCCTCCATAACAAGGAAAGATCACAAAGATAATGGAGAGCTTGGGACAATAACCCAAAGAGTTTTGTCAACAAGGACAAAGTGATGCAGACTCAAGCATATGGCAATGGGGAAAAATTTATCTATAGTTTCTTTACTCTCAAAGTTTACCCCCTTCCAATGCTTCACAATGGCTCAGTATATATCCCTCAAATGGGGAATGGTGGGTCGAATCTAAGTGTTTCCAGGAAAATGGAAGGCAAAGGATCAATCTATTTGTTACTTGATGAAGAAAACTCAAAATATATTTTGTTTTTTAGCACAGAACCTAATGTACATCAGTTGTAATGGTGCAAGCTACGTATACATGAGCTACATAACAATTGACCTGCTTGTGTCTTCAAAAACGTCCTTTTTAGGGTTATATTGAAGGATCACGACTATACTAAGTAAGGGGGGTATAGTGAGTCTGCATAGGGATAAGGGAATCCCACCAAGGCACGATGCATAAGGTGTGGAAAATCACACTATAACAAGTATCCTTTTTCCTTGCTATTCCACACTATCACAGATCCAAACTGGCTTTCTCTGGAATCTTATCATCATGATAAGGTGTAATTTCCTTCATACATTCCTAATCGGGAATCCAACATCTCCTTAGGTGTATCCTTAGAGGATACTTGAGGAATCAATTGATCCTTGATTGAATCAACTATGATCCTCTTACCCCTAATCATACATTTCTTGTACTTTTCCTTTGCTTCATCTTCTTCAAGCTCCGACAGAACTCCCTTTATAAAATTTGCAAGACCATTGCCTTCTATAATGAGTCCTATTCCATATTTCCAAGAACAAAATTTTTATATACCTTCCAACTTTTCATCAAGCTTAGTGCTTGGAGACATCTTGTCTTAGAGACCAGAAAATGAGAAAAATTGAAAATTTCTCATAAATGAAATCTGTACTCACCAAAATATGCGATTGATTGAGGCGAGTATGATGGTATAGTCAGTTTCTAAATAATCCAAATTCTAACCCTTGAAACTGGACTTGCAAGATTCTAGACTACAGTTTCTGGTCCTGGTTCTAGTTTACTGGTTTTTTGGTTTCAAACCAAACTAGGGCTTGACTTTCCGGAGGATCTGCCATTAGAAAAATTCGATCTTGGTGCCAAAATATGCGCCTATGAGGGGCGCACTTCCCTATGTCACCTGCACTAAAAAATTCCACTTTATCAGAAAACCCTTATTTTCTTGTCCAGAGAAGGAGAGAGAGATTTACCTTATGAAGCTGCTCTTTTCATGATAGCTCTGATACCATGCTAATTTTTCTATGATTTCATAGCTTAATTTATAACTTGATTAGAATTTAATAATTTTCATAATAACAACATAAAGAGGATCACTAAAAGAAACACAATCACTAGGTACACAACAATTTACCTTGGGAAAACCTAAAGGGAAAAACCTAGCAAAAATTCCTCTTTGTAGATTACCCGTATGCAATGACCAAAGAACAAGGTCTCATTAAGTAAGAGACCAAACCCCAAGCATAAGAGCTAAGACATTAAATACAATGCTCCTCCTCCTTCTGTGTCTCCCCTTTTTTCTCTCTCTTGTGTAATACAAGTGTGTGTGTGTGTGTGTGTGACGGAGGGAGCCTCCCTATTTATACTAAACTTCCCAACTATCATTTTACCTATCTAGGTCATCCTACCTAGGTAAACTTCATAATGATAATTATAATCATCTTTTCTAGGTGCTATTGACCCGACTTACAACTGAGGGTTCACCTCATGACATTTACATGACCTTTTACATCAGTAACATCTCTCAAAGGAGGAATAATAATAATGTGAAGCACAAGTATAATATTCTTCAAAGTTACATTATTTCAACACATTAGGTATATATGTGCATTATGTTTAATTTATAGATGATTTCTCAATAAGCACATGGATTTATTTCCTTCAAAATAAATATGAAGTGTTTGTTAAATTTAAGAATTTTAAGGCTCTTGTAGATAATAAAAAAGGAAAGAAAATAAAGGTGTCGAGGACAAATACTGATGGGGAGTTATGTGGGAATGAACTTGAGGAATTATGTAAGAAGTGTGGACTAGCAAGGAAAAAGGCTATGTACACTTCTTCTTAAATAACACCATTTAGGAACAAGATAAATCCAACTTGGGTCCATGATACTATTCAAGAAGCAGAAAGATATGGTGCTCCAAAAGGCTCCACAACTCAGAGAAAGAAGCCAAAGCCATTTCCCAGTTATGTGGCTTTGATGTGTGATGTTGTAAAAAAACAACCTACTTGTTTTGAAGTAGTTTTTCAAAATATAGAATGGGTAGAAGCTATGACGGAAGAATACCAATCCATAATGAAGAATGATGTATGGGAAATAGTTCCCAATCTAGAAGGAAAAAGCATGGTATCTTCCAAATGGATCTACAAGGAAAAACATACAGCTAATGGAAGTATTGAAAAGTACAAAGCCATATTTTTGTCCCGTGTAT
Source organism: Pseudotsuga menziesii (assembly GCA_001517045.1). Taxonomy (NCBI): domain Eukaryota; kingdom Viridiplantae; phylum Streptophyta; class Pinopsida; order Pinales; family Pinaceae; genus Pseudotsuga; species Pseudotsuga menziesii. The sequence goes on from LPNX010968736.1 coordinate 8,169, forward strand.
TCTCTCAAAAGAAAGGAAACGATTATGAAGAGACATTTTCTCCTGTAAAACCATCATGGCACTAGCAACCAAGACAAAATGGAAGTCACACCATATGGATGTGAAAACATCCTTCCTAAATGGTGTTATTGATGAAGAAGTGTACATAGAACAACCACAAGGTTTTGAAGTTGAAGACAAAAGAAAAAATGTATGTAAATTAAAGAATGCTCTATATGGGCTCAAGCAAGCTCCAAGAGCTTGGTATGGAAGAATCGATATTTTTTTGATGAGCTTGGGCTTTACCAAAAGTAAGGTTGATCCTAACCTTTACTCCAAGGATATGGATAATGAAATTGTAATATTATTATTGTATGTGGATGACTTATTCCTGACAGGTAATGAGAAGCAAATCTTATAATGTAAGAATAATCTTGCTGTAGAATTCGAGATGAAAGACCTTGGCTTGAGGCATTATTTTCTAGGTCTTGAAATATGACAAAGCCCAGAAGGAATATTCCTTAACCAAGGGAAGTATGCAGTGGAAATATTTAAAAGGTTTGACATGGTTGAATGCAAATCCATGGCCACACCGATGGATACACACCTCAAGTTGCTGGCTAATTCTTCGTCGGAATTAGTGGATGTGACACTATACATACAAATCATTGGCTCATTGATGTATCTGACAAATACTTGGCCATATATATGCTTTGTTGTGAACAATTTGAGTCAGTATCCAATTGAACCCAAACATGTTCACCTGGTAGTTGTAAATCATGTGATGATGTACCTAAAAGGTACAATAGACTATGATCTCAGTTATACTAGAGATCATGACTTTATATTGTATGGTTATACACATTCAGATTAGGAAGGAAGTGTCTCAAATAGAAAGAGCACTTCAGGAGGATGTTTCAATCTAGGACCATCCATGATCTCATGGCTAAGCATTAAATAAACCCATGTTTCTCTCAACACTGTAGAAGTGGAATATATTGCAGCTTGTTCTGCCAGTTGTGAATCCATATGGATTCAAAAGTTGTTATCATATCTATTTGATATGAATATGGATGCTACAATGATTCTATGTGATAACCAAAGTTGCATGAAAATGACAGAGAACCCTATGTTCCATGACAAGACGAAGCACATATAAATATGATACTTCTACATTCGTGATATGGTGCCAAAGGGAGTTGTAAATATTCAATATGTGAGCACAGATGAGCAGGATGCAGATGTGTTGACTAAGCCTCTTTCTTGTGTGAAGTTTGAACACTTCTAAGACAAGCTTGGTGTTGTCTGTTAGGACTTCCCTCGAAAGGGGGAGTATTATTGATGATATGGAATCTTGATCACAATAGGTATCTCAGTTGGTATTGATCATACTTAGACTTGATCCTGTAATTTCGAAAGGAAGGATCATCTTAAATGTATATCTTGTTGGACTGGATCCCATAATTCTAAAAGGAAATATTGTCTAAGATGATGATGTTGGGATTAATCATCCTTAGACTTAATCCCATAATTATGAAAGGAATGATCATCTTAAATGTTGATCTTATTGGATTGTATCATGTAATTCCGAAAGGAAGGATCATCCAAGATGTTGAAGTTGGAATTGATCATCCTTAGACTTGATCTCATAATTCCAAAAGGAAAGATCGTCTTAAATGTTGATCTTGTTGGACTAGATCCCATAATTATGAAATTAAGGATTGTCCAAGATGATTATTTTGGGATTGATCATCTGTATACTTGATCCCATAATTTTGAAAGGAAGGATCATCTTAAATGTTGATATTCTTGGACTGGATCTTGTAGTTCTGAAAGGAAGGATCATCCAAGATGATGAAGTTGGAATTGATCATTGTTAGACTTGATCCCATAATTCCAAAAGGAAGGATCATCTTAAATGTTGATCTTGTTGGACTTGATCTCGTAATTCCGAAAGGAAGGATCATCCAAGATGTAGATGTTAGGACTAACCATCCTTAGAATAGATCGCATAATTCTGAAAGGAAGGATTGTCTTTAATGTTGATGTGGAAGGACTAACAATCCTTAGACTTGATCTCATAATTGTGAATGGAAGGATCTTCTTAAATGTTGATGTGGAAGGAATAACCATCCTTAGACTTGATCCCATAATTCTAAAAGGAAGGATCATCTTAAATGTTTATGAGGAAGGACTAATCATCCTTAGACTTGATCCTATAATTACGAAAGGAAGGATCGTCTTAAATATTGATGAAGTAATGGTCTTTATTAGTATTTTCGAAAGGAAGGATCGTCCAAAATGTTGTTAGTGGACTTGATCCCATAATTCCAAAAGGAAGGATCATCCAGAATGTTATTAGTGGATTTGATCTCGTAATTTCGAAAGGAAGGATCATCTAGAATGTTGGTAGTGGACTTGATCTCATAATTCTAAAAGGAAGGATCGTCTAGAATGTTGGTAGTGGACTTGATCTTGTAATTTCGAAAGGAAAGATCATCCAAAATTTTGATAGTGGACTTGATCTCGTAATTCCGGAAGGAAGGGTCATCTTTAATTTTAGTAGAGGAATTGATCCCATAATTTCGAAAGGAAGGATCATCCTGTGTATGTATGTGTTAACTATGACTAGTATTGGTAGCTCTGTAAAGACTTGATCCCATAATTTTGAAATGAAGGATTGTCTGAGTACCACATATGTGTTTTCCATTATCCCATAATTCCGAAAGGAAGGATCATATTGGTTGTTGTTATACCTTTCATAGATTATGTTTCTCTAGCCTCGAGCTGTTGATGATGATGTCACATGTTGTTGTTGTTATTCCATCTTTATATTGATTATCCATCCTCGCGTTGTTCGATGCTAGTGATTTATCAGTTTTTATGTATTTCCAATAAATGGTGATTATGCTCCAACTCCATGTTGTAGATGATGTTCCAGTTCCATACTACATATGATGATTCTCCATATCCATGCCGATGATGATTTTTTGGTTCCATGTTGCATATGATGATGTTCCAACAGATGATGATGATGCTCCAGCTCCATGCCGCAGATGATGCTCTAGTTCCATAATGTAGATGATGATGCTCCAGTTCCATGCTGCTGCTGATGTTCAAGTTCCATGTTGCATATCATGATGCCTCAATTCCATGCTTCAAATGATGTTACTTCATCTATGTACTGAAGATGTTGATGATGTTACTTCAGCTCTATACTGAAGATGATGATGATGTTACATCAACTTTGTACTGAATATGATGATCATGTTACTTTAGCTATGTACTGAAGATGTTGATGCTTAAGATCCATGCTGAAGATGATGATGCTATTCACAAATTTTGATGATGTTGTGTAGAGCCACACCAATTGTTTTTATTGTTGTCAATAGAATAAACTTGTTGTTAAGGGGGGGTGTTGAAATAATGTAACTCCAAAGAATATTCTACTTGTACTTCACATTATTATTATTCCTCCTTCAGGAGATGTTACTAATGTAAAAGGTAATGTAAATGTCATGAGGTAAACCCTCAATTGTATGTCGGGTCAATAGCACCCAAAAAAGATTATTATAATTATTTTTGTGAAGTGTACCTAGGTAGGTCAGCCCTTCCAGTTAGGTAAAATGTTAGTTGGCAAGTTTAGTATAAATACGGAGGTATCCTCCCTTGTTTATACACATACACACACTTGTATTGCACAAGAGAGAGAAAGAAGGAGAGACCAAGAATGAAGAGGAATAGTGTCTTTGGTGTCTTATCTATTATGCTTGGGGTTTGGTCTCTCACATGATGAAACCTTGTTCATTGGTCATTGCATACTGGTAATCTATATTGAGGAAGTTTTGTTGGGTTTTCCCTTTAGGGTTTTCCATGGTAAATTGCTATGTACCTTGTGATTGTGTTTCTTTCAGTGATCCTCTTTATGCCATTATTATGAAAATGTATTAAATGCTAATCAAGTTAGAAATTAAGCTATGACAACATAGAAAACTTAACACAATGATGGATCATGCATAGGTCCAAACACATTTCTATATATTAGCTCTAAAATTCCCTTTTCTCTTGTAGCACCAAATGCAAATCTTACTCGATTATGTTTTCCATATATGCAATGTTCAAATAAATCAAAATCTAGTGCACAATCAAACATACCTTTACCTTGTAATTCTTGAAGGACATTCTCTCCAATATGCCCCAATGTTTAATTCCATAGCATTGTATTTCCTCCACAGACAATAGGGGTTTTTTCTTCTTTATTTCCTTCCTCATGAACAACATAACTGTTACACCCATCAGTGACTATCCTTCCTAATAATTTGTACAAATTTCCATTATGAACTCCACTCATTAAGACCATTTATTCTTTAATCATTTTACATATTTCCTTTTCAAACATAGTTTGTACACCTGCATCATCCATATTTTAGATGGATATCAAGTTTCTAGCAAGATATGGAATGTGTATAACCTTGGGGATATTTCTAATCCTTATGTCCTTGAGTAGCAAATTAATTCTTCCATGTATGATGATTTTTGTTGTTGAATCATCTCCTAAGAAAACATCTCCTCCATTGTACTTTTCATATTCAGAAAACCACTCCCTTTGAGGAGTCATATGAAAAAACACACCTGAGTCAATCAACCATACATCATGACATGAATAGGTACCTATAGAGGCTAGATACGCATACCCTCCTTACTTTGAGGAGGCCCTTTCCTCTGTGTAAGGAGTATGATCAAATCCCTTTTCTTTTTGAACATTTTTAGATCTACAAACCTTCTTTTAGTGCCCAAATTTACTACATTTCCAACATTTCCTCAAATAGTTTCCTAGAGATTTTAGATCTACCTTTATATTTAGATCTCCTCCCTGAAGCATTATTTTTATTTATCTCTCGAGGATTACCTATCACAAATAAGCCATCCATGCTTTGACTATCCATGATTTTCTTCCTCATCTCAACCGATAGAAAGGATGCCACTATTTTATCAAAATTTAAGGTGGCTTGACTAGCACTACTTATTGCTAAAATCAAATTGGGCCTAGGAATCTAGCATATAACATAATAATGTAATAAATTTATCTTATTCCTTCATTTTAGTACCAACAAAGGTAATTTAACCTACCAAATTATTGTATACATTTGTATTATCTATCATTGTATTGTTATCATCCATCCTGAGGTGATACAACCTCTTTTGCATAAACAACTTGTTTACTAGGGACTTTGATTGATACAAAATCCCTAGATTTTTTCATAGATTTAATGCATTGAGTTCACCATATACATTCAACAACACTTTAATCTTATAGGAAAAATTGGATTGTACTCCTCACCCTTATTTCCAATTTCTCCCAATCTTCTTTCATCGATTTAGTGGGATGTGTACCTAGATCCACGTCAATCCATTATTCTTGATCTACAAGAAGATCATATTCCATCTTGAGATTCCACAGCTCAAAGTTCTTACCATTAAAATTATCAATGTCAATTTTGGAATTACTTGCCATTCTCTTTCAATGCACGAATTGTCATTGTAAAGCTATCCCATGGACCTAAGTTTATCACAAACCCAAGATCTATCAAATGAGTTAAACCCTCTGTAATGTCCCGGTTTTGACCCCGTTACATTAGATGTATATGATGTATAAATTGTAAATGATCAGGGTGTGGAGCTAAAGGCCAAGGCCCCACCATTGATCGGTTATGTTATGTTTTGGATTTGAATTGTCACCGATGGTATATCGGGGCATGCGGCATATATTATAATGGTCATCATGTAAATATGCATCTATAATTAAAAATGAACCCGACCAGCTACGATCGCGGCAACTAAAATGAGAAAGGGGCATGATTTTCACAAGGATATGGGTGGGGGAAATTTGTCAAAACTTGGCCAATGAGAGAAAAATACCCATGTGTCTTCTTTTCTTTGTTTACCCAACCACCTCCATTGAAGAATTGTTGCTGGTGGTTGAGGCAGTTAATGGTCTTTGGGAGTGGGGTGGCAGGACTGTCAGTCTTCACCCACACGCACACTCCACCATAGTTGACTTCACTCACGGAGGAAATTCGTCCCTTCCCATGACGAGCTGAAGCACTCACGCACCCCCCTTTCACGCACTGTTGGTTTTTTGTCCATCCACGCACTGGAATTTCGCATCCTCCCTGTAGTTGTTCACCTTCCCGCAATTCCAATTTGCCGCTCATGGTTTTCACGCACAGGAATTTTCCTGGTTTCACCCACGCAATTTTTCCTCCACGGATTTGAGAATGGTGTGGCTCCGTCCTTTACTCACGGGCTGACTTGTGGGTTCGACATTGTGATTGTTCACGCACCGGTTGGGGAGACTGTAAATTCATCCCCAGTATGGTCTGCGTATGTTTTCCCCAGCAGTTTCAGTTGTGCAAAATGGGTCATTGTTCCCCCACGTCGTGGGCTGTGTTTACTATTACGTTTGGGGGCTGTTGTAGATGGTTTGAAGTCGTTTTTCCCTATTTAAGCTGTGACAGCTAAATTAGTTGCCTGAGTGCAATGTTTGGTCTTCGAACTGTGAGCAGAGCAGGCATGTTGGCTTAGATTTGCTTGATAAACCTGGTGGCTGGAAACCACACAGACAGAGCTAGAGGGCTGGCCTTCTTCTCCATCAACCCTGAATAGAACTGGAAGGGAATGCAGGGCCTGAGGGACTGATTCCTTGTGTTGGGTGTCTTTGGGTGTCTTAGAGGTCAGGCTAGTTCTAGTGTAGGTGTTCTTGGCTCTGTAATGAGCTCACCAGCTTAGCAATTTTCCTTCTCCAGCTCCTTAATGGCCTGATAAACCCAACTCTGTTGGCTTGGCTATGTGTTTTGCGTATCCTTGGCTACGTGTAAGCCTGTTGTTCCCTTATTCCTTGGAGAATCATGCCCAACTCGGGGGTGGCAGCATTGCTGAGAGATTAAGGAGCACGCTGGCCTATGGTTAGGTGGAACGTTGCAGCGACGTAGCTGGTTGTGGAACGAGTTCATCAAAAGATAAGTGCTCTTGTCCATTTTTACTTCTGCAACCTTAATTTATGTTAATGATATGATGAACATGTTGCATGAATGCTTGTTTGAATGTATGACGTTTCCGCTGTGTCTAATAGATGATTGCATTTGTGCATGATAAATGTTCATGTGTGCATGTTTCTACTTCAATACGTTTGCTTCAGCATTCTGTTTTAGCATTTTTATGCATGTACTTGTTCATGGGGCTCTTAGCCCGCTTTGATTTAAGTTTGGGTCGCGTCCTCTATGCTAGTCGAAGGCATGGGGACGTGACATCCTCAACAACAAAGGCATCCCCTTTAATCCAATAATAGATCTTTGATATCGCATGTAAATTTTAAACTTGTGTAGAGAAGCAATGCATATATATATTCTTAATCGAAATAGAGATTACATAATGGACACAAAGATTTACCCTGGAAACCCTTAAATGGAAGAACCAACAAAACTTAGATCCACCCCTCTATTCATCTAATTTTATTTCTTAACCATTCACAATAAAATATGTAGGTATTTCGCAATAGGAAAAAACCTAATCCATCAACCTAGATTAGATATAAATCCCAATCCCTTAGCATGGATTAAATTGCATATTTTTTATAAAAACCAAAAAATAACCCAAAAATTTTGCACTTGCCTTTAGCTCATAATGAAAAGGGGTGATAAAGATAAAGGGAGCAGTGCTATCTCCCCCCTCCCTCCCCCTGACCCCCTTGATCATGCACCCCACACCCATATGTAAATAATATAACACATACCCAACAATTTGAGTGTATTATTGTGGTCTCTAGAATAACTTTGTATGGTTCCCCTTATATTTGTATCTTTTTTTTTTCTCTACATAGACTAAATTAATGGTATTAGAGAAATCTATCATTTATTTTTTTGTGCATGTCCTTGACAAGGTTAGGGTACATGGATTTGGGCCTCAAACTAACTAAGCTTGGAAAATACCAACCTTATTGGCCCAAGCGACCTCCCATGACAGGTAAAAGGAAAGATGATAGATTAGGACATCCTATGAAGATGTTGCTTGATGAAGATTTCACACTATAGAGGAACGAGATGATGGATAATTTCACCAAGATCCTTCAACAACCAAATACAATGAAGGAAAATTTGACAAGAAATCACTTCGGAGGTATGACACCCTTCAAGGTACAAGTTCATTTTGACCCTTGTTTATTCGAAGGCCAAATATACACAAATGGCATGCAGAAATGGTTAATTTTTCCAGAGGGTTATTACTTTGTTAAAAATAAATCAACAATGAGAATATCACTTCCATGATCCTTAATTCCCTTCTCCATGTCAAAGGTTGGCATGACACTTACTATGTGCAACATGTTGTAGATGAGTCTAAAATATTTAAGACATAACCTATATGGGAAACTTTTATTGATGCTCTCAAGGAGGAATTTTGCCATGTTTGAAACTACGATGATCAATACATGAGATGGAAAAGTTTTCACTAGGAAAGAGTTAAGATGATGTTGAAGTTGTTAGGATTTATAATCCTCCCTTGTACGAACTAGTCTAATAGATTATATTTTCCTAACTTAGGAGTCATTTAATTATTATTGGGTCCACTATTACCATTTGGTCCACTTGGGCTAATGGGGCCACCTATACTAGTCACTAGAGTGTGGGGAACACATATAGAGGTTAATTTCATTTGAATGCACCTTCATGCATCAGTTTATGTGCCTCCTAGACCAATCCCTACAATTTAGGAGCCACTGGGAGTGCCACCACCAACCTCCTTCAGTTGTTGGCAATTGGTAACTAGTCAAGCTAAGTTATGTTCTAGTTACATTAAATTAGATGTTTTACACTCCAGTTAGTGCCAATCTCGTATGGCTGCATGTGGGAAGGACCCTATTCTCATCTACTTCTCACCTACCACATCAATTTAACCGGTTAACTGATTATAACTGATTGAGAGACTTAATTAGACATCTGGAGTTATACTAGTGAACTCCGATAGTGATTTAGACACTTCTAGTTAGCCATGCAGTCAGATTAAGTTGGTAGATTCAAATCATATCCACATGATTCAAATTCTCCTTTATGTAACATTGTTGTATACTATTGGGGTTAATGAAGTTTATACTGTAATTATACTCAGCAATTCTTATATGTTTTCAGTTAAATTTGTCTTGTTCAATGTGTATTATTCATTCCATTACATTGCATAATAATTCACCAATTCAATTGCACTCATTGCTTGAATATCAATGCCACAATAATTTAACATGGTATCAGAGTCTACTCAGGAAAGCAGCAAGTCTGTCCATTCTCCATTGTACACCAGAAGCAGTTGGGTTTCCACATAAGTCCCACAAAGTGTGCATTGCTAACTCTGGATTTGTTCAGAGAAGTCTCTGTGGGCGTGACGAACCTTGAGAAAGTGTACATGCCGAGATGGAAGGATTGATTCTAACATAATGATAATTGTTTTTTATTTTGTAGTGATTTCTGACAAGTGCTACATAGCTCAGTTGAAGAATTGATTGATCAGAAGGAAGAATTGATGGATGCTCCTACTTTCTTGCCTTGTATCGTAACACCCTAAAAATATGTTGATTGGAGGGGAGATATGCAGGTCTCCTTGCATAATATTGGCTTGTACATGATGACTATGGGAAGAGAGACAGAATCACATCATCCTACCGAGAAAAACAAGTTCTTGAATCGGTTGGATGAAGCCTTTGGATTACTTTGTGCTCACATCTCTAGGGTTCTCCTCTTTGATCTTCAGGGATTGAAGACAGCCAAAGAATCTTGGGGGAAGCTCAAATTCTTGTTTGGAAAACAAGATGAGCTTCGGGGACACATCTTGGAGAACGAGCTAATATCATTGCATCCCAATAGTTTTGAGACTATCTAGCAGTTTTTCACAAAATTAAATTCTCTAGCACTACAATGTAAGCAATGTGGAATATAGACGAAGGATGAGAAACTTGTGCTCTATGTGCTCAACAAAATTGGTTCTGAGTATTTTGTCTTCATATCTATCTTCCATTCCGGAAGAGCTTCCATCCCCAATTGGAAGATTCCTTCACTTGATAGCTTTGTCGAGTCTTTAATACAAGAGCAAGATAAGTTGGTCCAAATGGGAGTCCTCCAAAATTCCAAGAACCAATCTCTTCTGATGTCGGACTCAACCAATGCACAAGATAAAGGGAAGCATAAGGGGAAGGAGCCTAACTCATCTGATTTGAAACCAAAAGAGAGTCAGAAGTATTTTGAAGGAGCTTTAGGCTCCAAGAAGAAGAAAAAGTTTTAAAACACAAAGTGTCCTTATTGTATGGGGGGTTTTCATCCTGAAAGCCAATGCATGAAGAAGTAGATCGGCTAGTTGTCTTCTCTCCTTAAACAAAACCATATTTCTCTTCCACAAAAAGCAAAGAATTCTGATGTTGGACAATAGACAGACAATCATGAGAGGCTCCATGCCTTGAAAGCTGACCTCTCTCGATCGAAATCTTACTTGATTGATTCTAGAACATTCAAACACATGGTTTCTTCCAAGGATTCCTTCACCACTCTCAACCTCAGAGGAGGGACTACTATTCATATGGGTGATGATTCTAAGATCCTAGTAGCAGGAAGAGGTTCCATTAAAATCTAGCATGGTGAGTTCAATCATTTTCTCTATGTGCCCTCTCTTGCAGCAAATTTGGTGGCTGTATATCAAATGACCCACACTGGCTCACCAAAGCAAGTGATATTTGGCCCTAACTCAGTGGAGATCACAGAAATATCATCTAGGAAGACTATAGCAAAAGGAACTATAGATCATGCCTCCAAGGCATATGATTTCTCTCATTTCATGCCATACTCAGATCCAGTAGAACTACAACTTCTATTTGAAGCAGATAAAGGTATCAAAACTCCTTTACTTCCTATTGCAAATACAAATTTATTGTCTAACATTTCAAATTCAGAAGAAGAAGAAGAAGCAGAGGAAGACCAACATGCCTCTGATATCGATTTTATACCTCAAATAGATCTAGATCTAGATCCAACATCCACTTCATCTCAACAACCTAAATGGTATCATTAACTCATTAAAGAAGTTGGGGATGGTGTTGGGAATCCAGATGATAAGAGAAGAACAAGGTACCGGTATCAGAAAGAGAATGTTTCACTGTCCCACACAGATACACTTATCCCTGAGAGGTTCTTCATGATGTTGGGGTTAGATCCTCAAAAATTCAAGGAAGCTTTTCGTGATGCTAGATGGAAGGAATATATGGATGAGGAATTTGATGCACTACATGACAATAAAACTTGGGAACTTGTATCCTTACCTCTAGGGAGGAAACTTGTTCATTGTAAATGGGTCTACAAGACCAAGATAGCCTCTGATGGAACCAGAACCAAGTACAAGGCTCAGTTGGTGGAGAAAGGATACTCACAGGTTCAAGGATTGGACTATAATTAGACATTCGCTCCAGTAGAAATAATGGATTATATCATACTTTTCTTGGTAGTTGCAGCTTCCAAGAGATGGGAGGTAAATCACATGGATGTGAAAATTTCCTTCATCCATGGTGACTTGAAAGAAGAGATTTACATGAAACAACCTGACGGTTTTATTGAGGATCCTTCCTTAGTTTGCAGACTGAGGAAATAATTGTATGGACTCAAACAAGCCCTGAGGGCATGGTATTCCAAAATGGATTCCTTCCTCATGTCACAAAAATTTGAAATATGCAAATCAAATTATAATGTTTACATGAAGAAGAAAGAGGGGTCATTTCTATTATTTGTGTTGTATGTGGATGAATTACTCATTACTAGAAGCTCTATTTCTGGATTGAGAAGCATCAACTCTGCTCTAAATAAAGCATTCACTATGACTAATCTAGGACTGTTAATACAACTCATTGGTATCGAAGTAAGTCAAAATACTTTGAGAATCATGATCTCACAGTATAGATACTCATTATACATGCTCAAGAGATTCCACATGGAAGACTGCAATGCAACCCCTTTTCCTTTTCTATCTAGCATCAGGCTAGAGGAAGGTGGCTCTACACCATTGGTAGACAACACTCTTTACAAATAACTTATTGTGATCCTTCTATATCTCACACATTCACATCCAGACATATCCTATGATGTGAGTGCTACTTCCAGGTACATGTAGAAGCCACATGAGCTGCATTGGAAGGAAACAAAGAGGATCTTGCACTATGTGTAGGGTACTAGATATTATGGGATTCATTATGCAGCTAGTGCACAACTTAATCTCATAGGCTTCACAGATTCATACTGGGAAGGAGATGGGAATGATAAAAAAATCCACTTCAGGATTTGTGTTTATGATCGGATCTGGTCCAATTTGTTGGTCCAGCAAGAACTATCATGGAGCTATGAATGCATCTATTCAGGAAGTTTGGCTACATGGAATCTTGACAAAATTTTAGATTCACACTTCACCTTCAATGGGCATTTATTGTGACAACCAAAGCACGATACAAATTTCCAGTAATCCAGTTCAAAAGCAGAGGATGAAGAACATTTAGGTTCACATGCACTATATTCAAGAACTAGTGCATGACAAAACCATCACACTGTGTTACTATCCTATAGAGGATAAGATTGCAGAAATAGTCACCAATTCATTCACAAAAAATATATTTGTATTTCTCATATCTCTTTTAGGTGTTAAGGCTTGATTCACAGTTCATGTTCTTGCTTATTTTGAGGGGCGAGGTTTCCCATGAGTTTTTCCCCTATTTCCTTAGTTTATTAAGCAACATTTTTTAATTCTTTTAGATTGTAATTTGGGTGACTTTTGGCCTTATTTCCAGGGCCCACAGTTGTCCAAGTTAGGATTAGTGGGGGAGGTTAGGATTTATAATCCTCCCTTGTCCATACTTAGTATATTAGATTATGTTTTCCTAACTTAGGAGTCATTAATTAATATTGGGTCCACTAGTACCATTGGGTCCACTTGGGATAATGGGGCCACTTGTACCAATTAATAGAGTGTGGGGAACACAGATAGAGGTTAACTACAACTAAATGCACCTTCATGCATCAGTTTATGTGCCTCCTAGACCAATCCCTACAATTTAGGAGCCACTAGGAGTTCCACCACCAACCTCCTTTAGTTGTTGGCAGTTGGTAACTATTCAAAGTAAGTTATGCTCAGTTACATTCAATTAGATGTCCTCCAGTTTAGTTAGCGTTAGTCTTGCATGGCTGCATGTGGGAAGGCGCATATTCTCACCTACTTCTCACCTACCATGTCGGTTTAACTAATTATAACCGACTGAGAGACTAAATTAGACATCCAGAGTTAGACTAGTGAACCCCAATAGTGATTTAGACACTTCTAGTTATCCATGCAGTCATATTGAGTTGATAGATTCAAATCGTATCCACATGATTCGAATTCTCCTTTATGTAACATTTTTGTATACTGTTGGGATTAATGAATTTTATACTATAATTATACTAAGCAATTCTTATATATTTTCAATGAAAATTGTCTTGTTCAGTGTGTATTATTCATTCCATTACACTGCATAATAATTCAACAATTCAATTGCACTCATTGCTTGAGTATCAATGGCACAATAATTTAACAGAAGTACACCAATATATTCCATATCTTGCACTCAAAGTCAGGTATTAAAAAATTTAAGTGACACTTGATTTTAAAATACTACACTGGTATGCATAGGTAAATCCAATCATAGATGGAGTTTTCAAACATTTCCTTGCTACAAGTCGCTTGTTGATATGTTTTCAAAATAGAGAAAATGTTTAAGTCAAAGAGTAAGTGAGAGTTTGGGTCCACAAATTTGCCACAACAAAATAATGGTAAGGGAAACCCTAACACACAAAACAAAGGACATAGTAAGGATAACCAATCTTGGGAAAACTAGTCCAAGATGAAAGGAAAGAAAGGTAACCAAACACTACAACAAAATAGGCAATTGGTGGCTAAAATAACGTTGGAATTTAGAGTATTTGAATTCATAAATTGGCCACTTCTACTGCTGTGAAACTCGACACCACAATTCATGTTCACTTCTGTGCTAGAAATAGCGTTGGAAGTGGCACCTAATTTAGTTATGAAAATAGCGTCAGAAAAAGTAGCACCGAAATTGATGCCTAATGTAGCACTTGGAATAGAGCCTATTTTTGTTCCTAGAATAACACAAAAAATAACGCCTAATATGAAATTTATTTTTTCTTCCATTTTTGTTTCTAGTTTTGCTCCTAGTCAGGCTTCCTATTTTGCTTCTGTTATTGCATAAAAAATAACATCTTTTTTTGGCTTCCTAATTAACACCAATTTTTTCTTCCATTATGAAGTCCCTTGTTGCTTCCAATTTTTCTTCTGATATAACATATCTTATTGCATCTAGCTTTACTTCCATTTTTGTGTCTTTTATTGCTTCTAATATGGATTATATTAATGCTTCTAAAATTGCTTCCATTATTACTTCTTTGTTTCTACTTGAATTGCTTCTATTTTTGCTTCCAAGATTGCTTATGGTTTGCTTCTATTTTGGCTTCCATTTGTTGCTTCCAAAAATGCTTCTTGTTTTGCTTCAATTTATTAATTTACAAATTTTTATTTCAATCTTATTAGTTAAATATATCATGCCTCTTAAATAACTTATATGATTATAGAGTAAGTCATATTGCATTTGAAATATTTTATAGGAAAACATTTATAAATATTTTTTAGGGAAACAAACATCCATACAAACTAACAACGCCATTATACTTATTGAATCACCATAAAAAAAATGCAACAACCAATATATATAAAATAACAAGATTATTATTATAACATGAGCATCATCTATAATTAAAATAGGTGAGTCAAATACCTATAATTTAATTGAATTTGATAAAATCCATCATCAGTAGTAAATTAAAATCATGATATGTAATAAAGATGGTTAGAAAATCCATCAACCACTTCCAATATATATAATTTGATAAGGAAATAATGATAAGATCATCATCATATATAACTAAAACAAGTGAAAGTCAAATATGACAATAGATCAATAACATGTTAAAATGATACGTCCAACAATCGACATTATAAGTCAAAATGATAAATGATGTAACTCAAAATGATGCATGTTAAAAGATACAACTCAGTAATATGGTACTGCGTGTGAAATTGATACATATGATAGTAAACATGAAAAGAGGAATCATAACATTATAACAACAATGATCCTTGATGTAGTCTATATGATCAAATATGTCACTGGTACTACCAACAACTACCTCATAATCATCATCACCATTGTGATCATCATCATCATCATCACCATAAACATGATCATCATCGTCATCCTCCTCGGTTTCATCTATATTGGCCTCATCATCATCATCTCTCATGTCTGTACCATACCCAACATAATTTGGATCTATATCATCATCGGGAGCAATTAGATATTCGGCAAGACCTGTGTTCTACAAAAAAACATTCAAAATGAAAAGTTATTATTTATTTCATGCAATGATTATTATTTTTATTATATTTATAATATTACAGCATATGAAATGAAACCATATTCATATTACATTAATATCAATGTGCACATGCCATAATAAAATTTCAAAAAGTTACGGCTAAGATGTCATTCCAATGATGTAAAACATGCAACAATTCTAATAAACGTAAATAAAGATCATAAAAAATTTATTATACAATTTAACTATCAACTATAAATTTTGGAAACTCAAGCTCATCTATCCTATGGCTACTTACTAAATATCTGTTGAACTCATTTGAATATCCCATCTCATCTATATAGGTCCATTCCCACCAAGTGGTTCTACTAAGGCGGTCCTCTCGACACCTTGAAAATGCCACATAACTATCTCTATGTCCTCCCATCAATTTGCAGAGAAGTTGACCCCATACTTGGTACAAAGGTCCCTCTATGATCCCCACTATGATTTAGTTTTGAACATACACAACTCCCTCTATCCATAATCATACTGAGTGTCCTTTGAACTCAACTATATAACCTTGATCTTCCAAGGCTGAAAATGAGAGCACAATCACTCTAGGACAAGGAGCATATAGAATATGATGAAATGTTAGAGTCCATTTTGACTCTAATTCAAATACAATTGAACCCTCTCTTATACCAACGACTCCTTTTGTGTCAATTCCACACCTCACCAAGCATATAGTAGTTGCTAAACTAGGTGGCTGAAATAGATCACACACCCCTGCCATATGGCATGTGGCACCACTTCCTAGATACCCTAGATCTCAATAAATTTACTTTGAATCCAGGAGTAAAACATACTCCTAGAACATTATGAAGAATTTATTGGTTGTGGTAGCCAATTTCTGCTCCTCCTCTGTTTCTCCACTATCCTCCTCTTCCTCTGCTTGTACAACCTTAAATAGTTAAGAAATGTATGCTAGTTATACTCAATTATACTTATTAAATTATTGCATAAACAAAACAAAAAAATTTAATAAACTAAATAACACCAAAAATATTACAATGTAGTGAAACAAAGAATAATTCAACTACACATCAAAGACAAGTGATTTACCCTGGAAACCCCACTACCTCTAGGGAAAACAAAAAATGCTTGTTTTTTTGTAAGGGTACATATGAAAGTACATTACAAGAATCTGGACTCCCTCTCCATATCTGAACCAACTCATCCCACTATATTCCACTATTGACTTGACTAGAAGACTGACTTTCCCTGATCGTACCACCTATACAAGTCTCTAGGGTGACCCGTCTACTCTACTCAGAAACCCTAGGAAAATGAACATTGACAAAACTCTTTATGCTTCTCTTGACCACAAACCCTAGTGTTGCAACCCTAGGATAACACACTTAGGTCACAATCTTCCTAGGCACACCATAATATTTTGGTTACAAAGGTCCATTGGATAATCACTAAAGTAGGAGTGATCAAATGTGTATGCATAGTAATATTTTTCCAAGAAAACCTTGAAGCCTTGCACATGCGCTTGAGATGGTCCATTGGAACCCCACCTTTGCACTGATATCATCATGCCATCTCTCTATCAAGACTTGTTTCCAAAATGGGCCACTAAGTTTGTGCATGGTTTCAAACCAAAGCAACCTCACACTTGTATCTATGGTTTTCCTTAAGGTGTGGATGCTCAGCCCCTCCACATCACCTCTTTTATGTTTTACTTGCAATCATTTTTGGGGTGACCAAGGCTCCTCTAGCCAGGTCATGACATCCTCCCCCACCTTAAATAGTTTCCACCCTCAATAACATTCTCAAAAACCTATTTTTCTCATGTCAATGCATAATCTTACTCATGTAGCTATAGTTGAACCTTCAACCACTTCACAAAGTTACACTTGGAACCTTCACATAGAACTACACTTACTCCATTCTAATCATGTTCCTCATCCACAACATGCCATCGTGACTCAAGGAAACTAGTTATCTAAACCAACTTGGAGCCCAAACCATGAAAGTGTTCTACTACATGAACCTTTGAACCACATGTTTATGGATAAATTCCATCTTCCTTTTCTCTATGGACTACATCTTTGTTGATTGTACAACATCAAGAATCATTCTTTGGACTTGTGTTGTATCAAGTTCTATCTATATCCTCATGTGTTGAGATGGGATGCTAGTACTGTAGACTTGTGTTGTATTAAGTATGGACTTGTGTTGTATCAAGTCAATGATTCTCATAGACGATACCCTATGAGATGGTTATCCTTAACTGGAGATGGGATTGTGAGTAATATCAAGCGATCATCCTAATGAATTCATCCATAGAATGGAGGCTCATTCAGGTGGACCTCAATTTGTTGATTTGGAAAAATTTACTCGACAAAGTGGAATTACTATGTGATGTATTACTAGTCATGGTCACTAAGTGTTATAAGTCTCCTTTAGGGATCATCTACCTATAATGTCCCCGACCCTCCAACCAGCGAAGAGGATGCTATTATACATCAAATCATCTGAGGATCTAGCCCCATGAACATGAACATACATATACATATAATGCTGAAGCATGATACTTTAAATCATAAAACATATCACAAAGCATAATCATTCATTATACACAACAAAAGCAAAACATATCAATCAACACTTCATGCATATACAAATCAACATTTAACATGCATATCATCATTCATTAACAGTAAATATGATTGCAGACACAAGTTAGGTAAGAATACTTATCTTATAAAGATCTTGTTCCCCAACCAACTACGTCGCTGCAATGTTCCACCCAACCGTAGGCTCGCGTGCTCTTTAATCTCTCAACAACGCTGCCACCCCCAAGCCGGGCATGATTCCCCAAGGAATAAGGAACTAAACAGACATACACATAGCCATGGATAACAACACCACAAGGGTACACAGTTCAGCCAAGGCAACACAGTTGGGTTTATCAGGCCATCCAGGAGCTGGGAAAGGCTTATTCTATGCTAGTGAGGTCATTGAAGAGCTATAGACACCAACACCAGAACCATTCTGGCTTCTAGAACACCCACACACACCCAACATAAGGAAATCAACCCTTTCCATGCAACGCAGTCCCTCATACCCTGATCTCCCTTCCAGTGCTATTCAGGGGTTGTGGAGAAGGAAGCCATCTCAGTAACTCTGTCTGTGTGGTTCTTAGTCCACCAGGTTTATCAAGCACCTCAGGCCCTCATTCACCACTCCAATGCAGTTCAAGGACAAATCCACTGCATACAAGCAGCCGAATAGCTATTGAGCTTTTATAGGGGAAAAACAAAGTCGAACAGAATGTAGTTATTCACAGCATTCTTCAACCGATACCACCATAAAAATGGAAAATACAGCCAAGCAAATCTTGGGAAAACAATATCCCAATACAACTAGGAACCCACATCACACAAGACCCACTGCAGTCGCTGGGAAGCTTACACAAACCGGGAATGGAAAATACCAGACTTCCAATCTCTGCGTGAGAGACAAAACACAACCCACAGAACTATGGATGCCATTACAGCCACAATTTCAACGATGGAAATAATAGGACAATATGATGTCTGATAAAGATGGAAAAAGACACAAAATTCTGTGTGAATCCGAGTAAAGAATCAATCCATAACCATCAAATCCGTGAGGCAGAGGAAGAGCTAACATGCTCGCAAGCCAACAATCGGTGAGGCAGAAAGGAACCAAACCCTCTGCAATGTAATGTGGAACCTTTTATCTCAGCTCATGTGAGAGGAGATGAACAGACTCACGATCTGGTGAGTGGAAAGATCAACAGATGCGTCATGGGGAGAGTGTGAGTGGGCATGGGGGTGGGCGTGGGCATGGTTTTCCTGCTAGCCAATCGTCGCTCCAACTAATAATGGAATAATTAAGGGTGGTGGTGACACATGGTTTTCCCCCATGACTCAATGCTCAACATTCCCCTTCCTTATCCTTTGGAATCATGCCCCTTCTCAATGTAGTTGCAGTGAACATAGCTAGCTGGGTTATTAATTAAAATGCACATTTAAATGACATCACAATTTAAGATATGTCGTATGTCCCGATATACCATCGATGACCATTCCAAATCCAAAACATAACATAACCAAATCGATGGTGGGGCGTTGGCCTTTAGCTCCGCACCAAGATTATTTACAATATATGTGTCATGTATATTTAATGCAAGCAGGGTCAAAACCAGGGTGTTACATTCCCCTCCCCCTTCAATAGAATTGTCCTCAGTGCTTCACAAAATTTGAACAAAATGCTACACTGGTACCACCTAAGTGTTCCGCAGAATTGAACAAAAATGGATGTGCCAATCGCATGGCATACTCTAGCTCCCACGTAGCCTCTTCAGGTCTATAATGCTCCCATTGCACCTTTACCTGCCCTATGGCTCGGTTCTAAAGCATTGTGACCTTCCTGTCGAGGATGTGCATTGGCTCGATTTGGAACTCTCCCTCGGGTTCCACCTAGATCACATCCCAGTTTATCACATGGTTAGGATCATGTACATATTTCTTAAGCAAAGAAACATGAAAAACATTATGAGCTCTAGTACTAGTAGGAAATGCAAGTCTATATGCAACTGGCCCTATTCTTTCAAGCACTTCAAACGGCCCACAATATCTAGGTGACAGCTTGGCACAACTTCCAAGCTTCAAGGAACTCTTCTTTGTTTTCACCCTGAGGTAAACATGATCCCCAACATTGAACTCTCTGTTCATCCTATTCTTATCTGCATAGCTTTTCTGTCTGTCTTGTGCTGCTTTCATATTCTTCCTAATGTTTACAACCTCTTGCTCCATTTCCTTGAGCAATTCTAGTCCAAGCACAACTTTGTTCACTGGGTTATCCCAAGTCATTGGTGTCCTATGCCTTCTTCCATACAAAGCTTCATACAGACTCATCCCCAAGGATGCTTGCTATCCATTGTTGTAAGAAAACTCTACCAAGTGTAAGTAATCTTCCCACTTGGTTGGTTTGTCCATCACATACATGCGAAGCATATATCCAAGCACCTGATCAACTCTTTCTGTCTGCCCATCTGTCTGAGGATGGTATGCAGTGTTGAAGTTTAACTTTGTACTCAAATCTGCAAACAACCCCTTCCAAAAATTGGAAGTGAACTTGACATCTCTATCAGAAATTACTGCCTTCGACAATCCATGCAATTTGAAAATCTCCTTCATGAAAATCTTTGCAATGTCATCAGTCTTGTGCGTAGACTTCACTGGTATAAAATGTTCTACTTTTGTCAACTTCTCTACCACAACCATGATGGAATCATGTTGTCTCCAAGTCATATGCAATCCAGTAATAAAATCCATGGAAATAACTTCCCATTTCCATTCTGAAACTGGCAAAGGCTGCAGCAAACCTACTGGATGTTGATGCTCAACCTTTACCTGTTGACATTTCATGCACCTTGAAATGTATTCAGCCATGTCCTTTTTCATACGTGGCCAAAAGTACTACCTTCTAGTTGTAGCAATTGTCTTCTGATATCCTGGGTGACCAGAATACGGATCTTGATGGATTTCATCCATAACGACTCTCCTCAAGTCTGCTACATTTGGAATATAAATTCTACCTTTAAAAGTGAGAAGTCCATCTTCTTCCAATTTATATCCCTCATACCTCTTCTCAAGACTTTGCTGCTGCAATTTGTCTTTTACCTGCTCATATAATTCATCTCTGGCAACATGATTAACAATCTGCTGCCTCAATTCTGATTGGAAAACACTAAGAGATGCCACATGCATTTCATGTACCTTCCTACTGAGTGCATCAGCTACCTTGTTCTCTTTTCCTTTTATGTGCTTGATTTCAAAATCAAACTCACATAGAAGTTCCAGCCATCTCGCTTGCTTAGCATTCAGAGTAGGCTGATCAAACAAATACTTCAGACCACAATGGTCTATTCTGAGCTCAAATCTTCTACCCATCAAGTAATGTCTCCACATCTTGAGAGCATGTACTATGGCTACAAGCTCTAGATCATGAGTGGAATAGTTCTTCTTGTGCTCCTTCAACTTTCTCAACTCATAACATATTACGTGGTTGTCCTACATAAGGACTCCTCCAAGCCCTTATCCGCATGCATTGGTACATACCACAAAATCTTTTTCTGGGTCTGCAACTTTCAATACTGGTGCACTGGTGAGAAGATTCTTCAAACGCTGGAAGCTTTCTTCACACTTCGAAGTTCGTTCGAACTTCATCCCCTTCTTTTTCAAAGAAGTGATGGCATGTGCAACCTTGGAAAATCCTTCAATGAATCACCTGTAGTATCCTGCAAGTCCCATCAAAGATCTTACATCCATCACATTTCTTAGAGTAGGCCAATTCATAATGGCTTCGATCTTCTCAGGGTCTACTGATATACCCTCTTTTGAGATAATGTGACCCAAGTACTGAATTCTATCCCTAGAGAAGTCACACTTGCTCAATTTTGCATACAACTAATATTCCCTGAGCACTTGCAATGTCAACCTCAAATGCTCTTCATGCTCTTCCTCATTCTTAGAATAAACAAGAATGTCATCAAGGAAAACAAGAACAAACTTGTCCAAATACTTACTGAAGACAATGTTCATAAGGCACATAAATGTAGCTGGTGCATTTGTGAGACCAAATGGTACCACTACAAACTCATAATGTCCATACCTTGTCCTGAAGGTTGTATTATGAATGTCTTCATTCTTAATTCTCACCTGATGGTAACCAGACCTCAAGTCAATCTTGGAAAATACCTTTGCTCCTCTCATTTGATCAAAGAGGTCATCAATCCTAGGCAAAGGGTATTTATTCTTTACAGTAACCTTGTTCAACTGCCTGTAATCAATACATAAGCTAAGTGCACCATCTTTCTTTTTCACAAATAGAACCGGTGCTCCCCAAGGAGACACACTTGGTCGGATATACTTCTTTTCCAACAGCTCTTGCAGTTGCATCTTCAAATATAGCATCTCTGGTGTACTCATCTTGTAGGGTGTCTTGGACACTGATGCTGCTCCTGGAACAAGTTCAATGGT
Source organism: Pseudotsuga menziesii (assembly GCA_001517045.1). Lineage (NCBI taxonomy): Eukaryota > Viridiplantae > Streptophyta > Pinopsida > Pinales > Pinaceae > Pseudotsuga > Pseudotsuga menziesii. Next base: position 30,709 of record LPNX010968736.1, read on the forward strand.
GAAATCAATGTCCCTCTGCGGAGGAAGCCCTAGAATCTCATCAGGAAACACATCCTTGAATTCCTGTAACACCTGATAGTCCTCCAACCTAGGAGTTTCATCTCCTATTGGTTCCAGAATATGAGCTGCATACAACTAGCAGCCTTTCCTACAGAACTTCTTCAACTGCATTGCTGAAACCTGTCTTACTGAAATTACCTTCGGAATAACCTTTACAACTATTGGGTTTCCTTCTTCATCCATGCATTCAAAATTCTTGTTATAACAATCAAGCTTCACTCGGTGGGCTTCTAACCAATCCATTCCAATGAGAACATCATAGGAACCAAGCAGTAGAACATTTAGATGTACACAAGTGTTCAATCCATTCATGACCAATGGGCATTTCTCTACCATGTCACTGACTTTTCTCTTAGTCCCAGTGGCTAGCTAAACTAGCCAAGATTTTCTATGCTTTACCTTCCTAAAAGCACAACTCTCCACTACCCTAGGAGTGATATAACTGTGAGTAGAACCAGGGTCAATCAAAATAGAAACATATTGTTCAACAATATTACCTACAACTTCAACAACAGTTGACTGATGATCTTCCTAGCGGTCCTCTAGTGCTGCATAAATTTTGGGGATTGCTCTGGCTACCTGACCCATTGTTTCAACTCCATGAATGTTATAAGCTAGTCTAGCACTTTCATTCTCAAGTGAGCAATATCTACACAAGTGAGGTCCTTCACATTTCCAACATTTGAGTGGACCTTTATTCGGATGTGGCTCTTTAGGCTTTCCACATGTCACTCCAATTGGATTACTCGCATCTTAGGATGGCTGCTTCTGCTGATTCCTGAATCTAGAAGGTTTGAAACATTTCTTTCTTTGGTCAAACTTTTCATTCTTCTTGTCCTTCCATGCCTTATGGTAATCAGGTTTATATTTTCTTTTCTCATAGCAATATTTAGCCTTTCTTATTGCTTCTTTGAGAGTTCTCGGCTCATAGGACTCAATTCTATCTTTGTATGCTTGAGGAAATCCACTTAGAAATCGTTGGATCTTCACTTTTTCATATCTGATGTACCGGACATACCTCAAAAATACCAATAATTTATTTGCATATTCATCCATGGTTTTCTTGTAGAAATTCAGGCCTGCAGTAGATTAATTTCACCCACAACAATTAACAATTGATCATGCAAAATTATCAACAATGGAGACTGAATATGGAGCTGTAACAAAAAATTATATTAACTGAGTGTACAATAGCTAGCCCTGTAATAACATAGGCTGCTGAATATATAGAATACATGAGCAAATCGAATGCATAAGGAAGCATCCAAATCTAGCATAAAGTAGGCTTACCCAAAATAGGCAAATCCCCCATAGGTGTAAAAAGTTGATCCCAAATCTATCAAGGACCCCACGAATTAGCAAGGGCACATAGGCAAGCTAAAGAGTGGTCAAATGGCAGCTCATACATGCTTTTGCATGGAGGAAAGAGTGGAGGAGGAAGATGCAACAAAGCTGATTCACCTCACCTAGTCTTGCTTTCCTATGTGCCTTAAAACACTGAAAAAGCAGGGTATAAAGGAGAAAAAGCAGATGGGCGCCTAGGAGGCCAGGAATAAATAAGATTTGATTCCTAAGGCTTTCCCAAGCACTACATGAGTCAATAATGGCAAGTTTGACCTCTATGGATAGGAAATTAGCAACTTGCACATGGTGGGACTCATGGACTAGGAAAATAAGACAAAATTAAATGAATTAATGTCTAAGTGGGTAAATACTATGGGTTGATTATTCTAACACCCCCCCTTAAGCCTGACTTTATGAGTAATAAATCAAAAATATAGGGCCTAGCAACAAGGCTTAGTCACCCTTTACATACTGCAATGTCCATACAACCAAGGAAAGAGGCAAAACCAACTTGGGAAAATCCTCCCTTAAACATGGACTGTAAAACAAAATTGTAGAATCTTGTCTCCACTCATGCCTTTACAGCATGATCAGCAATCCCCAGCAGTGATTTGAGATTGCTGAAGGTCTTCTCACAAAATGCTTTTGTGAAGATGTCAGCTACTTGTTCTGAAGATGAACAGAAGAGTAGGTGAATGGTGCCATCATGCACAAGCTCCCTGATGTAGTGCATGTGAATCTCAATGTGTCTGGTTCTCTGCTTCTGAATTGGATCCTTGCATATTCAAATGGTACTCTAGTTATCACAGTAGATGGTAGTTAAGTACTCAGGTTCGAAACCACACTCTCCAAGTAAACCCTGCAACCATAAACACTGAGTTGTTGCATTGACAACTCCTCTGTACTCAGCTTCTGTAGATGAGAGTGCAATGGCACTCCGTTTCTTGCTTGACCAGCTGATTGGCCCTTATGCAAGCATGAACACATAACCTGAATTGGACTTCCTGTCAGTGCTATCACCTACCCAATCACTGTCAGTAAAACCAATTAACTCAAGGTCAGAATTGGCTTTATAGAAAATCCCATGAGTCCTTGT